>CM076584.1:1598101913-1598218585 GCA_034641835.2 Pinus albicaulis | reverse complement strand
ATTTTTCTTCTTTCTCTAGAGTAACACTTATCTCTGATTTACTATGTTATCACAAAATTTCACTTGATTGGATATTAATCAGACAACTCTATGTAATTGTTTCAAACCATCTTGTGACTGAATCTTAGCCTCTTCAGTCTGAGATGGCTCTCTCAAAGAAGTTAATGATATTTGATAATGATGAAACTAAATGGCTAACTCTATTTGTAAAATAATTTGATTGTGATGTGTGTAGGTTGAAAAGAGTACAATTCTGCAACCATTGGGCTTATAGAGTTAACAAATCAGTAGTTTCAGTGGTAAGATCTCTTGACATGGAAGCTGATGCAGGTAAGAGTTTTTAGCAAAGGTAGATCACACATGGAACATAGAACAACACAACCATTTCATCAATAAAGGAAGTCAAGTCATACACATATGAATTGTGATTAATAAATATGAAATCCACTATAAGTGGTACACATAAAATAATAGATCGTAAAATCACTAAAAACTCCATGAAATTCTTAGGTGTGTCAAGAAAAAGTCCTCTGTATTACTGATATCAGTCAAATTACATAAATCTGCAGTAGTTCAAAAAATCTGCAACCCTTTACAATTCGATAATATGCCCTTTAATAGAATTTATTACATCATATATGATCTACCTCTTGTCTAGATTCATCGAACTCTTCCTATGACACCTTTCATAATAGGAAAACATGTGCTTTAATGAGAAAATGACAGCTACACTCTAAAACAGTCTTTTTCCTAATAGGACTCAGACTCCTATTTATTACATCAAAATACCTTATCTCTTAAAATATTTACATCTCTTATAACTAATGCTTCACATGTTCGAATAGGCTTTGATAGAACTCATCACTACTTGACGTATTAAATACCCTCCTCAACATATTGAAATAAACCCTATTTTTTAGGAAAACAGGGCCCTATCTTCAACGAAGTCTTCAACTGAAAAGATGTCTCCCTTTCATGGTATTCAAGTCATGGATGATTTCTGGCAAGGTCCCTTGACCTATTGAAAGTGTCCACCTGTCCAAAACTTCTCATAAACCTGCTCATAAACCTTCAAAACAACTCGCTACGAAAGCATGCCAGTTTCGTAGCATACAAAAATGACCTTTGCAATCAAAATTTCTGCTCGTTTTCTCTTGTATGGTATGCATAATGCCCTGACACATCAACACTACCATTTCCTCTCCTTGGAAGTTACCAAAATTGGTTTTGGAAGAAAAAGAAAGGTACATAAATTTTCTTTATGTTTTCCCGGCTTCAAGCCCAGGAAACGCTACAAAACTATGGAAAACTGTGTAAATTCCATATTTTTACCTTGTTTCAAAAAGGTACCTTCTAGTTGTACAAATTTTGTTTTCAACATGCCATTTACCTCTCAAAACATAAACAAACTCAACCTAAGAGTCTTGAGGTGTTTCCTCTTCATTAATGATGAGTTGAGCTATGGGTTCGTCAACTACAATCATCCTTAAACCCTTCTTCTCCAGCTCCTCATGTATCAATTCTAAATGCTCTTGGAGGTATTTAACTTGTTCCTTTAGTCTTCTATTGCTAGATTTCAAGTGTAGGTTCATTCTTCTAACATGCTTCACCTCTCCTCTCAATGGTTGAGTCCATTTGAGTAATTGTTGTGTATCATCTAAAGTCTTTGATACACTATCAACCTACTCTTCCCAAATCTCTTTCATTTTCTAAAACTGTACTTTTTGGACATTATGTTTCCTCACCTCTTTCTTCATGACTACTATTTCATGATTTCTAACTTCAATTTCTCCTTTAAGACCTCAATCTCTATTTTTTCAATAATTTCCTCCTTTCCTTTCCTTTGTTTGATGACTGGATCTTCTTATGCAGATGATGAAAGGTCAATAACGCTTTATGGTTGTTGGACTATGTCAGTGGCTGGATCAACTTATTTACTGCTTTCCAAAAGTTTTCTAGCATGTCTTGTCATGGGTTTCCTAGCCTGAAACATAAAACCTACATACTCACCTTCAAAATTTAATTTCTTTGTTGATTTAGCTTTCTTGAGCTTCTTTCCTCCCTCATCTATATCCTCAGCTTGGACTATGGGAGTCTCTTCAATATCAATAGCATGTATAATATCTTCTAAATTGCCTTTAGCCACTATTTGTCTCCTTGTAATCCTTTTTCTACCATGTTTACTCACAGTTGGCTCTTGTTTTGCAGTTTTTCTCATTGTTGACTTTTGTTATGAAGGTGAAACAATAGGTGTATCAAGTTTCTGCAACTGTTTTGTTTCCATGATTATTGGTTCACTTTTCTCTGCCCCTATTGGGTCAATTTTTTCTACCACTAAAGGTGATCGTATACCTCTAGGTTTAGGAGTTATTTTAGGGGTAATTGCATCCACTTCAAAACCACTAACAAACAGAAAAGTAGACCAGTCTCTGCCTAGTCTTGGTAACTCATCTAAAAATAGCAATTTTATTAAACCATGATGAAAAGGTGAGGTTTCACTTCCTTCAGATTTTTCTTGAACTTTATCTGTCATTTTTGCTAAGATTTTGTATAAATAAAAAGGTAGATCAAGAGATATCTTACCAAAAAAATGTAGAAGAATCTTGAAGTGGTAAGAATAAACTTTATGATATCTCCCTTCACAAGTGAAATATTTCTGAATGATAAGCAGTAGCTTTGAGAAATTATCTTCCATGCAGCTCCTTGAAATGGAATTTTTAAGGTTAACATCAATATTTTATGGCTTGATAAATTATTTACATTCCTACATGTTGAATTTAAAACCTTTGAACCATTTTTATTCTCCTCTTGGAATCCCTGTTGTTGCTGCAATTGTTTTTGGTGCTATAGTGAGGTTCAACATTCCCACTTTTGCAGACGTCCCGTTGAAATTTAGGGAAAACTCTTTAGAAAATTGTACATGGCATCCTTGCAATTTTTGGCAAAACTGCAAACACCGTGTTCTTCTGAAAACTTCTACAACTGTTGGGTCTTCATTTATCAGGATCATGTCTAATGGCTCATATCTAAGATATTGGCCACCTATGTTGGTCTTCCTCTTTGCATCCATTATCCTTTAATGTCTTCTCTGCCTCACTTTATCAGTGATACTTGCAAACCTTTGAAATACCAGCCACAGCTCAGGCTCAATGAAATAGCTCTCTAGAGCTCAATAACACGCAAAGAGGGAATGGAGAATGAAAAATGACTTAATTTGGAAATATTTTGACGTTCGATGACAACTCATGGCATAATGATGACTCATACATTCTTAAAATGGTGATAATGACTTCAGCCATGATCATTGTACCTTGATCTTAACCCTAACAGACTCAAATGGCATCTACCCTATCCCTTTCAATCATTTACTAACACCTAGCAGTTGTTTTGACAAGACAAACAGGAAACCTTACTTTCGTAGCATACCTAGTGTATTTATGGGCATTTTTGCTACGAAAGTATTAGTAGTTCCGTAGCGAAAAGTGTGTTTTCTCTGTGTATTTTGCTACGAAAGTAGGGATTCTTGGCTAAAATGGAATTTTCGATGTTATAAACTTGCGAAATGAAAAATGTCAAAAAATAATGACTAATGTGACATGAAAAGATTTGAATGAGGGTGAGTTTTGGACTTTAGGATAAGATAATAGGAAAAATTTAAAATTTTCCTTAACTAAGTAATGAAAAATTAATTATATGACCCTATCTTCGACACATGAACCTCTAAGGATTTTTCAAATGATGTTTCATTTTTTCTGAGTGATAATAGTGGCTCCACTTGTGATGGTGTGCCCTGTGGTACACCAAAGAACCTGTAGTTCCAGTGCTGCTACCCATCTTCTTGAAAACAAAAACTCTGAAATTTTCCAAGCTTTCCTTCGAACTCTAATGGCCTTCACCTCAGGCTCAAGCTTGATTATCAGCTTGTCTTTATTAGCAAAAAAACATATAATATGGAATATACACAATGGAATGAATGATCAGCAGAATTTAAGAGGAATAGTGCTTCAAAAACCTACCATTGACAGGCCCTCCAGCACAAGGTTGTCCATCCATCTCTTGCAGAATGTAAGTGTTGTTCCCATGAAATGTAGCTACTCTCAATGGACCTTTCAAAATATTCTCAAACTTATCATGTTTCCCCTTTTCTTCAATCCTCACCTCCCATTTCAAAACCACATCTTGGATTTGAAAGTTTTCCTCGAATTTTCTGTCAAATTTCTTCTTGATTCTGTTTTGAGATTGCTGATTATTGTTATAGAATTACTCCCTTTTCTCTTTCAAATTTATCAACTTATTAATCCTCCTCTGAATTTTATTTGGCTCCTCCTCTAATCCTTGCAGCAACTTCATGACAGTCACTCCCAATGATGTTGGAAAGATGGCTTCGGTTCCATATACCAACTCATAAGGTGAAGTTCCAATTAATCTCATTGTGCACACTCTATCAGCCCATAGAGCATACTTCAGCTTCAAATTCCATGACTTCTTATTTTCCTCCAACACCTTCTTAATAATCCTTACAATGCTCTTGTTAAAATATTCAAAAAGACCATTACCTTGTGGATAGTATGCAGTAGAATGCCCAAGTGTAATGTGATATTGATGACAAAAATTGATCGCTTCTTGGATTTGAATGCCTGTGAATTATCAGTGATGATCTTCATAGGGTAGCCAAACCTAGACAATATATTATTTTCCAAAAATGAAATGATAACTTAATCATTTTCTTTCCTAGTTGGGATTTCTTCAATCCACTTAGTGAAATAATCATTTGTTGTCAGAATCCAACGATGCTGACCTGAAGATGATGGATGAATATCACCAATAAAGTATAGCTCCCACTACTGAAATGGCGCCTCAACATAGATTGGCATCAAGGGTAAAGGAACAAGTTTCTTCTTACCATCAAAAATCCGGCATTCATGGCAGGCAGCAATATTTTTGTAGACATCTTTAAACATAGTAGGCCAATAATAGCCTGCTCTTAGAATCTTATTTGTTGTATCCTTCCAATAATTATGACCTCCACAATCTCCTTTGTGAAACTCCTCAATCACTTTTTCAGCCTCCTCTTCTAGCAAACAGTTCAAAATAATACCACCGGTATCTTTCCAATACAAATTTTTATCAATAATGCAGTACTTCAAAGACTTTAGCTTCACAAATATTTCCCTAGAATTTGTCAACTCAGCAGGTGCTCTATGATGATGTAAGAAAAAAACAATGCCTTTGTACTAGTCAGAAAGGATGTACTTCTCTTCAATGGGAATCATCTCTTCATCTTCCTCTGAAATTTCTGAAATTTCTGCAATTAAATTCATTTCAAGACAGTCAAAATTTGACTGTGCCATCAGCTTTGCTAGGCCTTGACCTTTGACAAATTTTGTGGGCTTGATCTCTGTATCATATTCCAGCAAGTTAGTTATCCACTTCCCTCTCTTACCATCAGGATCAGCTTGAGTTAGAATGTCTTTCACAACAACATTAGGAACAAAAGTTATGACAAGAGAATGCAGAATGTAAATTCTGAAATCTTTGATAGCTTTGACTAAGGCATAAGCTTGCTTCTCTAAGATGTTATACTTCAGATCTGAATTAGATTTCTTGCTAAAAAATTAAATGGGATGCTCAGTACCTTGTTGTCCTTTCTGCAGCAAAACTCCAGCAATTGTATTTTCTGATGCTAATGTAAAAACCCGAAATTATTTTGAAAAATACAGGTTGATCAATGCTGGCGCTTGAGTGAGTGCCTTCTTAATCTCTTCAAATGAGTGATTTTCTTCTACTATCCACTTGATGTCATCTCCCTTATTCAACATCTTTGTTATGTCTTTTACAATCTCAGCGAAATTAGGAATAAACCTCCTCACAAAATTCACTTTTCCAAGGAAAGACTGAATTTCCTTTCTTCTTCTAGGCAGATCCACTTTCTGAATAGCATTGACCCTGTTTGGATTAATCTTAATCCCATATTTTGAATAATATGCCCAAGTAACTTGCTTGAAGTCAGAGAAAAAATTCTTTTAGTGGGATTGAGAGAAATTCCAAACATAATCTTTTCTAGGTGCTTCAAGTAATCTTCTTCTCTCCTGGAGAAGGCTATTATGTCATCCAAATAGACAACCACCATGTTGTCCTTATCTTCAACAAAGGAAATTTCCATTACTCTTTGAAAGGTTTCTCTCGCATTCATCAGACCAAAGGGCATCTTAGCATACATGAATGTGCCCCATGGTGTAGTAAAGGCAATTTTCTCTTGATCTTCTGGATGCACAAGTATCTGATTGTACCCTGAAAAACCATCCAGCATTGACATCCTTTGGGAACTAACAATATTCTGCAAGATTTAGTCCATCTTTGGGAGAGGATAGTTGTCCTTCAGTGATGCTTTATTCAAGTTTCTGAATTCAATGCAAATTCTTATCTCTTCATTCTTCTTTCTTACTCGAACCAAGTTTGCAAGCCACTTCTGATTAGAACAATTATTTTGGCATCAAAGAGTTTCTTGATTTCCTTCTCAATTAGAGTTATGAGAAGTGGATTAATCCTCCTCAACTTCTGTTTGAAAGGCTTTTCATTTTCCTTAATAGGAATGGTATGTTGAATGATATTAGGATCATACTTCTTCAAATCGACATAACTCCATGCAAAAACATCTATGAACCTTTTCATTATCTCAATGTATTTATGTTTCATGTCAACTGAAAGAAAATTTGAAATTTTAATCATTTTTGGCATTGCTACTGTACCAAGGTTACAACTCTCTACCTCTTCATCATCAGCTTGTATCCTAGGAGACTTAAACACATAATTGTGGTCAAAACGCTTCTCAAGGGGTATGAGACCTTTGGGTATAGATTTATTCTTCAGCTGTAATACTTTAGGTTTCCCTTTGTTTCAACAAGAATGTTTTGTTGATCTACTTGTGTACTTTCAAACTCCTCTTTCAATTCTATGAAGTTTTTGATCTACCAATTATCCTCAAAAACTTTCCAATGCATAATGTTATCAGGGATAACAAGCCTATGGCTAACTTAAAATTCATATCTTTCAATGGAATGTGTAGGGATAACAAAAAGACTTGCAAATACAGATAAGGAATCAGCTACTGAGTTTTGGTCTCTAGTCTTGACAATAAAGGAATGTTCTTGAAAAATCTCTAACATATCCATGATTAAATTTCTGTATGCCCTCATTCTCACATCCTTAGTTTGATATGCACCCTCAACTTGCTTAATGACCAATTCAGAATCTCCACAAACATAAATATTTTTAGCACCCATCCTTTTCAAAATTTCTAAGCCCAAAAAAAAATATTCATACTCAGCCATGTTATTTATGCAATAAAAGTTCAATTTGTAAGAAAACAACTTACTTTCATCCTCTGGATTTGTGATCCAAATACCTGCTCCAACCCCCTCTCTTCCTGCTAATCCATCAAAGTGTAACAACCACCATCCTTTTGCCTTATCCTTATTGATTTGTTGATTTTCTGTCTAATAATTTTTTGTTTCCTGAATTTCAGTTTGCTGATTTTCTTTTTTCTTTTCTTCCTCTTCTTAATTAGTCAATTCATTGAAAAGAATAGCATATCCTAATTCAGTATTTACATCATATTTTGGAAATTCTGGGGTTTGTCCTTACTACTTACCATTTAAGCCATTCTTGTTTCTCTGTATAGTCTCCTTTGCTCACCAAAAACAGGAATGGTGGCATAAGTTAGGTCCATCTGTATCGTACCTTTGATATTTGCTACCCATGACCTTGATAACAACATGCCAAACTTAGGCGGAATGTTTGCTACCACAATTTCCGTTACCACTATCTCGGCAAGGACTTGTGTAAGACCAACAACAACATCTTTTATTAAACCAATGCACTGAACTATTTTTGAATAAAAAGAAAACAAGTCCTTATATGGTCTAGTAATTTCCAACCCCATCCTTTCCATGATCACCTTGGGCATAATATTGTGAGAGGCCCCTAAATCCAACATGGAATTATGCAATGTCATGTCATGAATGCTTAGGCTAACATAAAAATGAGGTACCTCTTCATTCTGTTCATCCTCTAATCTTGGACCCAAGTATATGGTTGGATGATCTTCTTGAACATTAAGAATATCAACAACTCCTAGTTTGGAATTCAACATTTTTACAATCTTACTTCTATATTCATTCACCTTAATAATTTCTCCAAAAGGTACTGGGATTTTGATCTTAGATATCTCACTCTCCAAATTGAGAACATAAGTAGATTTTTTAGTTTCTTCGACAGGAGGAGGAGGTGGTCTATCTTTCCTAAATTCAACAGCCTTGGGGGCATATTTATTGGGCTGTGTTTTATTTGCATTAATTGGAACATTTATGTTTCCAAGGTTGCACTGTTTCTGCATCTCAAATATTACATGTTGATACCCTTTAAGATAATCAGATGGTTCCTCACCCATGTTTACATCATGATCTGAATCATCATGTTCCTCCTTAGTCAAGAATATTCCAGCCATGTCTTCATCTAGACAATGAATTGACTCTTCTGGAATCTTAGGCTCATCATCTTCATCAATCAAATTTTGCTGAAAAGGAGGTCTTACTATGTAATATTCCTAAATTAGCATACAACTAATTGGAATATTAATTTTTCTCTTGTCATTTGGTTAGATGAATAAATGGGTCGGGAGGCCCATAAATATCTTTAGTAGGCATAAAATCCCTCTTAATGTGAAAATGGACTATCATCATAGCTGGATAAAGCACCCTCATGTGTGAATAGGGGCTAATGCATGCGGACAAGGTCAAGTTTGACCAAGTCAACAACGCTGGTATGGAGGGAGTGAATCATCAATAGAGACAACGTAGTGTGAATGGGAGGAAGATTCCATGATATTGGAAACCCTAATGAGTGGGACCCAAGGTGAGAAGACTCACATTGTTTATAAATATGGCAAGGCAACCACATATGATTATGTTATTGATTATTGATTTTGTGGGCTATATGACTTCTTGCACACTCTAGTTGTTTAGCTGAGATTGTGTGTTGTTTAACACCAAGTGTTCTTGAGCGGGGATCCCACCTCTTCCCTTGAGGTAGCCTCTAGGAAGATTATTGTATTGTCATTTCCACACATCCATCATTTTTGCCAAGCTTCAGTCTTCAGCTACAGTGCAATCTCTGTTCAGATTTGTGTTTTGTTGCATGGTGTTGTAGTGGAGGGTTGATAAACCCACTTTCTGAGCTATATTTTCAAGGGAGGAAGCATTATTCTCATTGGGATGTCAGAAAGGGAGGTTCTTATGCTTTCTTTCACAGATTGGCACCAGGCCAACCTATTCCCATCAACTACAGTGCATATTTCGTCTTTGACTGTGTTATTCTGGAGAGCACTTGCAGTGAGGGTTTCAGTGCTTGATTTGGAGGGTGAGATCTTCAGTGTTGGGATCAGCCTTTCACTTGAAGGATATATTGGAGGAGATATATTCATTTAGATATAATTTTCAGCCATCTCCATCCAATTATTTAGTTGCAACTGTTATTCATCTCTAGGGTTGTATTCTGGCATTTTGTACTTTTGGGTATTTTTGGAAACCCTTTCTAGGTTGTCTTGGAAATGTGTTTGGGACCATAGATCTTCACTTCGAACATTGTTTGAGCTATAGAACAGTAGATCCACCTTGTTATATCTTTTTTTACTATTTTATTCCCAAAAAATGCGCTGTCATGGCTCATGGCACTTGTATGGCATCATTTCTCATGTGTTAGCATATTTTCCTATTGGAGGCTTGTTTCCCATTGCTTGAGTGACTTGATCCTCAAGATCTTGTGCCTATTATTTGTTGATATATTTAATAATATGGCTATACATTTGTCTCATGTAATGGTGTATTGATTTATTCACTACTCTTTCCATTATTGTGTTCATAGATTTTTGCTTCCCCATTTGCGAATATTACAGTGGTATCAGAGCATTATCTTGGCTCAGCTTGTGAGTTTCAGCTAATATGCTATAAGAAGAATAAGAGAAGAAAAAAAGATCTAAAATGATGGAAGGAATGAGATTTGTCTCATCACTTTTTAGATCTATGAAGAACCTCTCTAAGGAGGCCAAGGAGATGGAAGAAGAGATATGCAATGAGACCTCTAAAGGGTTTCAAGAAGAGGAAGGCCCATGTACTTCCTATCAGTAGAAGAAAGAACTAGTGTTTCATAGAGCTCCAAAGCAATACACTATTCCCTTTTCTTTTGAGGAAGAAGACAAAATGCATGGATATGGAGGACACTTGGATCATGAGATTCTAAGTGAATACCTTGCAGAATATAAGTCTCAACCTAGAGCTTTAAAGGAGAATCTAACTCTCCCACAGTTCATTCAACTCAAAGAAGAGAGAAGACATTGCAGCAATAGATTTTTATTGACTACTTTTGATGGGTCATCCACATGCATAGCAAGGGCTCGGGGAATGAAGTTGGATGCATTTTTCCTACTACATCCAGTAGTAAAGAAAGAAGTTGTTGAGATTGCAGCGCTGCACCTTGAGGGTGAAGCAAACATTTGGTGGTTCATCCATTTGAGTCATGCAAGAGTGACTACATATGCATATTTCACTCAAAGGGTGATCAAAAATTTTGACAAGAAGAAATCAGAGGAGAAGAGACTCTCACCACCACTTGCTACAAGAGTACTTACATCAAGGGAAAGAACACTTGCACCTTTGCAAAGTGGTCTTGATCTCTTGACATCTAGAGTCCCATGCACTATTCTGGAGATGCATGAGGAGGAGGAGATTTGTACCAGCACTAATGTAGCCATAGAGGAGCAACCATCATCATCAATAGTTAGGGAAGTCATCACACCGGAGGAAGGAACCCTTTAGCAATACAAGATGTTCCCAAGCATAACCAAGGTATGCAAATGTTTCCATTTATTATTATTTCAGCACAACTTATGGAGAGTTGTGGGAATATGCCATTGCATGACCTAGGGTCAAGACACACTGCTTATTTGGAGAAGAAAACTATCACTACACTGAGAATCCTTGATTTGTTCAAGGAGGAGATGTACATTCATCCTAGTGTGCCACTGTTCAGCTGCACACAACTCTTGGGGTTGGAGTGTAGGTTTTTGGAGGATAGGATGAGCATTGTCCTAAACAATCCAATGCAAAACTATATGATTGAGCATGAGCATGAGACATCAAATGCACCATTATGGAGATTAGAAGCGCTGTCATTGAGAAACGGTGATGAGTTTGGGGGCCAACTATTATAAGAGCATTCTGATGACCATTATACTTATGTGACATTGGATGGGCAGATGATTGATGAGAGACATCTTATCTTTCATTATTATGATGGATATTTCTTGATGAGCATTTCACAAATCAATGAGAAGACTTTTCCTTCCACATACTTGGATCCTCATGGATTCAACATGGTCATTGATAAGTGGTCTTCACTTGGATATCTCCAAGAGATTTCATTTCAATATCCCATGAAATGCAAATATAGAAATCTGATTTGGGAGAATGGTATTCTCCATTGGAGGAGTACCAAGATGGATCATGGTAGGAGACACCCACATTTGGATGAATGTGTGTGGATGGTGAGCAAGGGGTTGGTGAGCCACTTGCATATCTATGACATAGGGCAGCAGGAGGCATGGCTACGTTGGCTACTCTTGAAAGAGTTTGGACATCATGTGACATATCCTTCTTCAAAGGGTGTGTTTGTGGATGGAACTTGGCATGGCATTTGCATCATATGGAAGCAAGGATTTTGGGTGTATTGGGGTGATGTGATATCTTTCATATCAACCATCATGTTTTTGCTCCATAGTTTATATGGTGATGGTGTGAGGAGGCAACAAGATTTTTTGTTGCCTTGGAAGTTCTTGGGAGAGTTTGGGCTGATTTTCTCCCATACTTTGCATGATGTTGCAGGAGTGGATGGTGGCACAATCGTGGTGCAAAGGGTATACTCCTTAGCCTTGGAGGGTCAGGAGGTACTTCCACTTTGGAAGGAATCCCCCATATATATCAGCATTATGGTGGATGAATTTTACATTTGGCATGTCAAAGAATGGAGTTATGAGATGACAGGAGCCTTATTACAAAGGCCAAAAGCGTTGTCACTTGGGAGCTTGGGATTGTTGATGGAGTGTTCCCAGGATCACTTCACATATGATGCACTTGATGGGCAAGTAGGAGATGAGAGTGATGGAGTAGTGGATGGAAACATATATTACCATGGTATGGTCTTCTTGACTTGGATATCCAAGTATAAGAATAAGGTTTTGCATGCATTACCTGGTTCATTCCTCTTCATCGGAACAAGTTATACCACTATGGAGGGCTCATTCTTGGACCTTATTATCATTTTACTCTCAGTACATGATAAGAATTATGTTTTTTCATTTATTGATTATTTAACACAATATTTACATTCTCTTACCATCTCTATACAGTGCATTGCTCCACAAGAGGGAAAGCCTATATTTGGGCTTCATGGTCATTTTGAGACCAATATATATGAGGAAGATGGCCATTTCTTGTATGGATTTGGGAAAGCATTTTACTACTATTTTTATTCTCAGTTGATGAAAAATTCCATTTAATATCTACTAGTAGATGAGATGTCATGCACAACTAGCAGCTTGTGGGGAGACAACTTGCCATGTTATATTTTGAACCAACAGTTAGAAAAGTTGTGTTGTGACTACTTGGGGGGATGTTGGTACTCACCAGCCCTATGTAAAACCTTTAGTGCCTCTCTTATTTGGATTCCATATGATGATAATGTCATATTCATTTTATATGGGATGATTTGGGCAAGAACCAAAGAGTGGATATTTGAGGATCCAATTGTTTTTTTGCTTCATGAAGGCAACACTATTGCAACCCAAATTTAGCAACAGCTCTACATTTATCATAAGTGGAGAGAGAGACAGCATGGGATGGACCATTTGATCCATCATGTACAGCTATGCAGCCCACCTACCTTGCAGAAGCCTAAGGTGGAGGAGATCTTTCATGAGTTGCCATGGTGGAGGGTGACTCATTTTGTATGAATGATAACTTGGGGATGGAGGCTTCACATGGGAATGATGATTCTCAATCTATTTCAGATTCCATGACTCAAGAAGGCCTCTAGAAAACACATTGTTTCCTCCATGGGTATCTTACTTCTTCATGATGAAAGCTATTTGGGATGGACACCAAAAGCTAACTTGCATATTTGGGAGGAGAAATTTGGAGATTTATTGATGAGACCACATCTTGTTCCTTGGAAGAGCTTATCATATGAGGATGCTACAGGAGGAGAATAGGAGGCTCTTTAGTTCTATCCTTGCAGTTTCTTGAGGACAAGCAACATTTGAGAGGGGAGGACTATAATATTCCAAAATTAGCATACAGCTAATTGGAATATTAATTTTTCTCGTGTCATTTAGTTAGATGAATAAAATGGTAGGGAGGCCCATAAATCTCTTTATTAGGTATAAAATACCTCTTAATGTGAAAATCGACTATCATCATAGCTGGATAAAGCACCCTCATGTGTGAACAGGGTCTAATGCATGTGGACAAGTTCAAGTTTGACCAAGTCAACAGCGCTAGTATGGAGGGAGTGAATCATCAACAGAGATACCGCAGTGTGAATGGGAGGAAGACTCCATGATAGTGGAAACACTAATGAGTGGGACCTAAGGTAAGAAGGCTCACATTGTTTATAATGAGGGGAAGGCAGCCATAGATGTTTATGTTATTGATTATTGATTTTGTGGTCTATATGACTTCTTGCACTCTCTAGTTGTTTCTCTAAGATTGTGTGTTGTTTAGCATCGGGTGTTCCTGAGTGGGGATCCCACCTCTTCCCTTGAGGTAGCCTCTAGGAAGAGTATTATACTATAATTTTCACACATCCGACATTCTGTCCAAGCTTCAGTCTTTAGCTACAACGCAATGTCTGTTCAGATTTGTGTTGTGTTGCAGGGTGTTGCAGTGGAGGGTTGAGAAACCCACTTTCTGAGCTAGCTTTCCAAGGGAGGAAGCATTCTTCTCATTGGGAGGTTAGCAAGGGAGGTTCTTATGCTTTATTTCACATCTTGGCACTAGGCCAACCTATTCCCACATAGATTTCCTCTTTGACTGCGTTATTCTGGAGAGCACTTGCAGTGAAGGTTTCAATGCTTGATTTGGAGGGTGAGATCTTTAGTGTTGGGATCAGCCTTTCACTTGAAGGATCTATTGGAGGATATATATTCATTTAGATATCATTTTCAGCCATTTCCATCCAGTTATTCAGTTGCAGCTGCTATTCAGCCCTAGGGCTGCATTCCGGCATTTTGTACTTTTGGGTATTTCCGGAAACCCTTTCCGAGTTGTCTTGGAAATGTGTTTGGGACCATATATCTTCACTCTGAACATTGTTTGAGCTATATAACAGCAGATCCACCTTGTTATATCTTTTTTTACTAGTTTATGCCCAAAAACCACGCTGCCATGGCTCATGGCACTTGTATGGCAGCATTTCTCATGTATAAGCATATTTTCCTATCGGAGGCTTGTTTCCCATTGCTTGAGTGACTTGATCCTCAAGATCTTGTGCCTATAATTTTCTGATATATTTAATAATATGGTTGTACATTTGTCTCATTTAATGGTGTATTTATTTATTCACTTATCTTTCCATTATTTTTTTCATATATTGCTGCTTCCCCATTTGGGAATATTACATACTGGAGGGTCAGGCTGATTTATGTTTTCCCTTGGTCTCTGCTGGTTTTGAGGTCTCCTAAACTGAGGATTTCTAAGCTAAGTTTCATGTTGTGTAGGAGGAGTAGAGGCATTCCCAAGGGCAATCCTATCCATCAATTTTTCCATTGTCTTCATTATGGAATCAAATTTGTCATCTGAGATGGAAGGCTTGTCTTCTTCTTTCAATTTAGTCTTTCCCATCTTGGACATTTTTGCTTCTATCATATTGACCTCTACCTTCACTGCATCATTTTTCATTCCATCAAGTGAAGGAGATTCTCTTTCTCTTATTAGGATAGAAAATTCATCATCAAAGGCTTCAACATATATCAACTGAGCTGCTCCATGAGGAGGCTTTAGATGGGCATGGATAGAATCATAAACTTTATTAAATATTTTGGAAAATTTTTGTACAGTCTCATCAACGGCTCTTTTCAAACTATTATACTCAGTGAGATCTTTTACATGATTAGTTCTATTTCCCCACTTCCTCAAGAAACTATCTTCAAATTCATTCGAATTATGTAGGCTTCCTGGTGTAAGGGCTTTGAACCACTTCCTGACTTCACCAATAAAGATCTGAGCAAAAAATATCATCTTGACATCCTCATGGTCAACCTCCTCCCTATCTATAAATTCATTGAGCTGATCTACATTCTCTTCAGTTGCAATCTCTTCATCACTTCCCCAAGTTTTGATTCCAGCAGAATATTTGCTAAGAAGGGCATTAAGGATAGCTAGAAGAACAAGGGGGGCATACCTAGAAGGTGTAGCAGCAGGTAAAGGTGGCACATTTCCTGCCATGATGACTGGGACTGTGGTAGTTTTAGGGGCAGCAGCAGTAGAGGAAGAGGAACTATTAGGAGGAGGGTTGTTTCTTCTTTGTTGGCCAATTAAAATTTCACTCCAATTAGGCAAAGGAAAACTAGTTTTACTTCTTAAAAAAATTTCAAATGGGTCTAGTTCCTTCAACCTATCCAAAGATTATCTCTCTAACAGCAACTCTGAAGTGAATTCTTCCCAAAACTCCTCTTTATATTTTTGTGTCACTAAGGCTTAGGTATCAATACCTCTTCTATGTAGGTCTAAGACAATTTTATTCAATTATTTTTCACTTTCAGACCTAAAAAAGACTTCCTAAATTTTATCATCAAACTTTTTATCTTCAGGACTTCTTAAAACTTCCGAGGACAAGGATTTTGTATGTAATGGAGTACCTGATATTGTAGAAATGCCTTGAATGCCTCTTGCGATTGTGATTGGATTGTCCACAATGGTAGGTGGATCTGGGTCAGGATTAATCCTCCTTTATCTCCTTATCGATGCCACCTTTGATCATATGAATTTTTAATGGAGTCACCAAGGTAGATGCAGCCTTGAACAACTTTTTGAGCTCCTACTACCTTCAGAAGTTCATCTTCAAAATTTTGGGAAAAGTATATCTTCAGTCTCCCAACAAACGCACCAAAATTTTATCACAAAATTTCACTTAATTGGCTGCTAATTAGAAAACTCTATGTAACTGTTTCAAACCAGCTTCTGGCTTAAGCTTACCCTCTTCAGTCTAAGAGGGCTCTCTCAAAGAGGTTAATGATATTTGATAATGATGAAAATATATGGCTAACTCTATTTGGAAAATAATTTGATTGTGATGCGTGTAGGTTGAAAATAGTACAAGTCTACAACCATTGGGCTTATGGAGTTAAAAAATCAGTAGTTTCAGTGATAAGATCTTTTGACATGGAATTTGAGGTAGGTAAGAGTTTTTAGCAAAGGTAAATCACACATGGAACATAGAACAACATAGACACTTCATCAATAAAGGAAGTTAGAGCATACACATATGAATTATGAGTAATAAAGATGAAATCCACTGCAAGTGTTACACATAAAAATACAGATCAGAAAAACACGAAAAATCCATGAGAATCTCAGGTGTGTCAAGAAAAATTCCTCTCTATTACTGATATCAGTCAAATTACATAAAGCTGCAGTAGTGCAAAAAATATTCAACCTTTTACAATTCAATAATATGCCCTTTAATAGACTTTCTTACATCAGAGATGATCTGCCTCTTAGCTAAATTCATCGAAATCCTCCTATGACACCTTTCATAACAGGAAAACATGTGCTTTAATGAGAAAATGATAGCTACAATCTAAAACAATCCTTTTCCTAATAGGACTCATACTCCTATTTATTACATCAAACTACCTTATCTCTTAAAACAGTTACATATCTAACAACTAATGCTTCACATGTTCGAATAGGCTTTGATAGAACTCATCACTACTTGACATGTTAAATACCCCCCTCAACATATGGAAACAAACCCTACCTTTTAGGAAAATAGGGCCCTATCTTCAACGAAGTCTTCAACTGATAAGTTGTCTCCCTTTCATGGTCTTCAAGCCATGGATGATTGCTGGAAAGGTCCCTTGAGCTATTGAAATTGTCCACTTGTCCAAAATTGCTCATAAACCTTCAAAACAGCTCGATACAGAATCATGGCAGTTTCGTAGCGTACAAAAATGACCTTTGCAATAAAAAAAATTTCTTCTTTGCTCTTGTATGGTGTTCATCATGCCCTGAAACATCAACACTGCCATTTCCTCTCCTTGGAAGTTACCAAAAGTGGTTTTGGAAGAAAAAAGAAAGCTACAGAAATTTTCGTAGCGTTTTCTGGCTTCAAGCCCAGAAAACGCTACGAAACTATGGAAAACTGTGTAAATTCCAGATTTTTACCTTGTTCCAAAAAGGTACCTTCCAGTTGTACAAATTTTGTTTTCAACATGCCATTGACCTCTCAAAACATAAACAAACTAAACCTAAGAGCCTGAGGTGTTTCCTCTTCAATAATGATGAGTTGAGCTATTGGTTACTCAACTACAGTCATCTTTAAACCCTTCTTCTCCAGCTCCTCATGGATCAATTCTAACTACTCTTGGAGGTCTTTAACTTGGTCCTTTAGTCTTCTGTTGTTGGATTTCAAGTGTAGGTTCATTATTCTAAGATGCTTCACCTCTCCTCTCAATGGTTGAGTCCATTTGTGTAATTTTTGTGTATCATCTGAATTATTTGATACACTATCAACCTGCTCTTCCCAAATCTCTTTCATTTTCTCAAACTGTACTTTTGGGACATTATGCTTCCTTGCCTCTTTCTTCATGACTTCTATTTCATGATTTTCTAACTTCAGTTTCTCCTTTAAGTCCTCAATCTCTATTTCTTCAATAATTTTGTCCTTTCCTTTCCTTTGCTTGACGACTGGATCTTCTTATGCAGGTGATGAAAGGTCAATAATTCTTTGTGGTGGCTAGATTGTGTCAATGGTTGGATGAACTTCTTTACTACTTTCCAAAAGTTTTCTAGCATGTATTTTCATAGGTTTCCTAGCCTGAAACATAAAACCTGCATCCTCACCTTCAAACTCTACTTTCATTTTTGATTTAGCTTTCTTGAGCTTCTTTCTTCCCTCATCTATATCCTCAACTTGGACTATGGGAGCCTCTTCAATATCAATAGCATGTAGAATATCTTCTAAATTTCCTTGAGCCACTATATGGCTCCTTGTAACCCTTTTTCTACCAACTTTACTCACATTTGGCTCTTGTTTTGCAGTTTTTCTCATTGTTGACTTTTGTTTTGAAGGTGAAACTGTAGGTGTATCAAGTTTATGCAACTGCTCTATTTCCATGATTATTGGTTCACTTTTCTCTGCCCCTACTGGTTCAATTTTTTCTACCACTAAAGGTGATGGTGTACCTCTCGGTTTAGGAGTTCTTTTAGGGGTAATTGCATCCACTTCAAAACCACTAACAAACATAAAAGAAGACCACTCTCTGCCTAGTCTTTGTAACTCATCTAAAACCAGCAATTCTATTAAACCATGATGAAAAGGTGAGGATTCACTTCCTTCAGATTTTTCTTTAACTTTATCTGCCATTTTTTCTAAGCTTCTGTATAAATAAAAAGGGAGATCAAGAGATATCTTACCAACAAAATGTAGAAGAAGCTTGAAGTGGTAAGAATAAAATTTATGATATCTCCCTTCACAAGTGAAATATTTCTGAATGATAAGCAATAGGTTTCAGAAATTATCTTTCATGCAAGTCCTTGGAATGGAATTTGTAAGTTCAACCTCAATATTTTTTGGCTTGATAAATTCTTTACATTCCCGCGTTTTGAATTTGAAACATTTGAACCATTTTTCTTCTTCTCTTGGAATCCCTATTGCTGTTGCAATTGTTTCTGGTGTTATAGTGAGGTTTAGCATTCCCAATTTTGCAGATGTCCCATTGAAATTTAGGGCAAACTCTTTACAAACTTGTACATGGCATCCTTGCAATTTTTGGAAAAACTCCAAACACCTTGTTCTTCTAAAGACTTCTACAACTTTTGGGTCTTCATTTATCAGGTTCATGTCTGACGACTCATATCTAAGATAGTGGCCCCCTTTTTTGGTCTTCGTCTTAGCATCCATGGTTATTTAATGTCTTTTCTACCTCGCTTGATCAGTGATACCTGCAAACCTTTGAAAATACCATCCACAACTTAGGCTCAGTGAAATAGCTCTCCAGAGCTCAATAAAACGCCAAGAGGGAATGGAGAATGAAAAATGACTTAATTTGGAAATATTTTGAAGTTTGATGACAACTCATGGAATAATAATGACACATACATGCTTAAAATGGTGATAATGACTTCAGCCATGATCATTGTACCTTGATATTAACCCTAACTGACTCGAATGACATCTACCCTATCACTTTCAATCATTTACTAACACCTAGAAGTTGTTTTGACAAGACAAACATGAAACCTTACTTTTGTAGTGTACTTAGTGTATTTATGGGCATTTTCGCTATGAAATAATTAGCAGTTTCGTAGTGAAAAGTGTGTTTTCTCTATGTATTTCACTATGAAAGTAGGGATTCTTGGCTAAATTGTCTTTTTCGGTGTTATAAACTTGGGAAATGAAAAATGTCAGAAAATAATGACTGATGTGACATGAAAATATTTGAATGAGGGTGAGTTTTGGACTTTAGGATAAGATAATAAGAAAAATTTAAAATTTTCTTTAACCAAGTAATGAAAAATGAATTCTATGACCCTATATTTGGCACACACATGAACCTCTAAGACTTTCTAAAATGATGTTTCATTTTTTCTGAGTGATAACATACTAAATGATGACTGAGGGGTACTTTTAGCTGCATCTAGGATAACATCATTTATTTTATCTTTTAGAGAATTAATTTCAACTTGAGATATTACAGTAGAATCTACAATTGATGATTGATCTGAACTTTCTATTGAATCCATTGAAACTGGAACTTCATTTTCTTTTAAAAAATATTTTGGTACCTTTTCTTTTTTAATATACTTCAAATGCACTTTTCTCACTGGATGTGATGTAGCTATAGTTTTTTTTTGTTTCCCTCTTGCATCCTTTATGATATGTTATGGATCAAAGACTGAGTCACATGAGGTGATATCTTATTTTTTCTTGCAGTAGGCAGTCTTGAAACCCCTCGTCCTCGTCGTGGAGTTGCCGGGTGAACTAATTACAATAAAAAGAGTGCCTAGTTTTTATTCACCATTAAAAATTAGTAATAGATGTTCATGCAAGAAAATCGGGAGAATACTGAGTTCAGGATCTTTGGCTCCCGACAGATGCACCAAAAGATGTTAGCATTGGAATCAGTACTTGGATTGTATCAAGTGTCTGACCATACACATCTTAAGATCAAGGGATTTTCTTATAGTTGGATTAGGTTTTGGATGGTGGTTGGAGTTCTCACACACTGGGAAAAGGATTTTGAACAAATAAATCACTCACACATTTGGGGGTACTAGTGTTTGATGTAGTAGCAAAGATAATTTTTTAATCTAATGGTTAGAAGAATATGAAAATAACAGTGAGTCTATAGGATAGAAGTCCATTTCTTAGATGAAATGATAACAAAAGATTCTAGACCTATAATACATTAATGAAATAAAGCTTTCACAAGACTTATAAAAATATCGAAATGTCAAGACCCCACCATGACCTTATTTATGTTAAAGGATTCGGTGAATTCTTGAGCGACCGCAAAACTCTCCCTTGAGAGTTTTCTCAAGAAACGATTCCATCTGACTGCCTGAAATTGGTCCTTTGTGCGGTGGTCAACAAACCGTGTATTAGCAGGTTCCGAGCAGTTTACGTTACTACTTCGGCCTATTCCATTTTACTAACACCCTATTCAACTGTGTATGAACACCTATAAAGAATGAACAGAGGCAAGCCACGAAGCCCTAAACATGGTTGGAAGATAACTTTGAAAGGTAGCTTTCTCGGGGCAAATAGTTACGGGAAACAGTGAATGTAGACTGATAAACTATCTGCATGCCCTTGATTTCGGTGAAGTTAGTTGACACGAAACTGAATTATTTACTTCTAGGTACCAACTTAGCATCACTCTAACAAATAATTCATCTAACTGCTACTCATACTTTATTTTTGAGCTTCTTCTATAATGAGTAGTGTCCTTGGCATATTTTCTAAATTTAGCAGTTAGAATAGAAAAAACTCTTTTTAGTGGACCTCCAACTAGAAATGGCTACATTCCAAAATACTAGCTCCTTTTCACCTTGTTTTATCCTTGACAGCTCCTTATACAAGTTTTGAGAAAATTAGTACTTTACAGAAAGGTAGCAATTTCCGTGTTGCCTTTTGAAACCAAATTTTCTGGGAAAATTTGTACTTAGCAGAAAGGTATCAATTTTCTGTTATTTCCGAAATAGAAAATGATTTTGACATTTTATGCTTGATTTTGGATCATTCAATTTAAGAAGATATCATTATGGATAAATAATACTCTCAAACTGAATTCATGACCTTAACTATACAAGGTAGTTAGAGACTTATTAACAAGTAGATTTACCCTAATTACTCTAAGACACAAAAACAGAGTATTGGACTCAAAATTTTGGATTTTGTTGAAAATAATAATAAAAATTGACACACATTTTAACCCCACGGGGCCTTCAACCAAGGGATAAGGGGAAAAAGAGAGGATCAAATACACAAATGCAATGATGAATAGACTTGGAAAAATACAGTGCTAACAATACTAGAGCTGGTTGAACAAAAGCCATGGAGATTAACCCAAGGAGACACTTATATGGAAGGAAGTAGAGGATGGTAGAGACAGAAAATAATTCTAGTGTATGAAGAAAACCTTAGGAAATTAGTGGATTAGGGTTTGAGAGAAACCCTGGTTTATGGTAAAGTATTTAGATTTGGAATATGAAACCTTTAACCCTCGGATGGTCTATGAGGAGATGCTAAAGTACTTGGGATCGATTTGACAACTGACCTGGGTATTGATAAAGTTTTTTATTGAAGGAAAGACTGATTTATGATCTATGGTTGATTAGGTACTCAAAATTATGCTCAAAAATGAAATTTTTCAGAATGGTTTGTAACCTGAATGACTGCGTAGATCTCGTTGTCCTAAATTTGGCGCAACTCGTTTCATGAAAACAAGACACCGTATGCTCCCAGAAATGCATTCTTCCCACTTTGTTAAACAAGATTATTTTTTTAATTGCAGGACATCCCAGTTAGTAGTCCTGACAACTGAATAGGCATGCCTACGTGGCAGGGTGACTGTATAGGTTTCCTTGGTCAATGTTCTCCATAGGCAAATGGGGTCATGCCAAGTGGCACTTGGTTATTGGCTTGAAATGGTGCATTTTAATTGGATGATTTGGTGGCCAACCAGAGGCTAGCACGTAGCCCTACTAGGGGCCGCCATGTGGTAGCTCGAGGGCCACCAAAATATTGGGTTGAGTCTGAGCAAAGTAGGCGGGGGTCGAGCCCACAACCTCCAAGTACCAAGCAGATATCCTTCACCATTGTGCCCACGTGGTGTTCCTTACTATACTATGGTTTTCATAATGTTTTATTGTAACATATATTGTACATTGGGGGGATGGGGCCGACGTCTAGCCACAACCCTCGTCGCCGTCGGAGGCAGGAACATGGGCGGGAGGCTAGCCCCGTGCCCTCCCCCCCAACGATCCATAATCATAACCGCTATCTGCCAGCGCCATGTGTCCATCGTCGAAATCGACAAGATCGTGGTCTGCTAGCCGCTATTAACCGTGATAATAAATACTGAACTTTGCCAATGTGTCCACAGTTAGTGGATAATGTCGATGGCTAGCGGATTAATTGTTCAATGTTTTTAATATAAAAAAATTGTATTTAAAGCATATTTTATGGTTTAAAATTTGGCATTAAGGCCTTATTGGGAAAATTAGAACAGAGAAAATTTCGCCCAATTTTCAGCAAAATTAGCACTTAGTTAGTTGGATTCCAGGCATATTTGTAGGATGATGCCAGATTTTTGGCAAAATGTGGAGTGAATAGTGCAAAAACTTGGGGAAGTCATAAATAAGTCATTTTTTGGCAGAATTGAGCCAGAAAGAGGCTACACGAGAATTTTTGGGCATTTTGGAGTTGATGGAACATGTTTCAGAGTTGTTTGAGCATTGTAAACACATTTAATTACAATTTTGAGCACAATAGAAGAGGGCCAAGCCATTGGAAGCTAGACCAAGGAGACGTAGCCCAGGCAGGGTGAACTCCTTCATCATGTATTGTTGTGTTACTATTTATGGTGATGTTCATTTATGTTAGATGTTGTTTTTCAATGTTTTTTTTATGTTAATTTTCTCATGATATTCACATAAAAACACATAAACACTCATGTTGAACTTGCAATTAACCTCATCATCCTCAAGCACTTTCTTTAAATTATGAATTTGATCTTAGCACAACAAACACTAATATTCCCATTTAGATCAATTTGGTATCAGAGCAGTAGCTTTACTTGTGCAAGGAGGATTTAAAGTTTTTTTTCAAGTGTTTAAATGCTTATAAGGTTGAAGCTCAAGAGAGGATAAGCCAAGCTTGTGGGTGCAGGTTCTCTAGTTGGAGAAAGGAGAAGGATGGAAAATTTTCCACAATTTCCACCACAAGATTCATCTCCAATTGCAGTAGAATATTCAGTAAGCATGTCTCATAAAGGAGGAAATGGTAACATGTTAGATTATGAGAAGGAATTTAGGAAGGCTTTCTTTGACATGACAGATATGGTGAAGTTCCTCTATGAAGAGAGGAACACAAGGTTTCAGGGTGAAAACTACAGGACTCGAGAGGAGAGGGTTCTCCAGGAGGGGTAGGTAATGGAATGGTGATAAGACACCATATAATCCACCATAATCCTCATCACCATCTTCATCCTATTCCACTACTACAAACCTTACTCATACTCATCAACCTACCTCAAAATGTATTGGTAAACAACGCTTGTTAAAACTTGATATTAAATTTGAGCTGCCTATGTATAATGGTGAAGTGAATGCATAGAATCTTGACATTTGGGTTCATTAGTTGGAGGTCTATTGCAGGATTCAAAACCTTCAAGATGATGATACAAAGATTCAGCTAGATTCCTTGAGACTGGAGGGTGAAACACCAGTATAATGGGAATCCAATACATGAGATGAGATTAAAAAAGATGGTAAGATATCACTCTCTTTGTATAATTTAGTTTTTGAAATTAAAATAAAATTTTACCCTCTAGCATATATGAAAAAATCCATCATGAATTTTTATAACTTTAGACAACTTAGAGGTTAAAGTGTGCAAGATTACACCCAAGAATTTAAAAGAAGAGCTCTTATGTTAGTTGTTTATTTGCATTCACAAGACATGTTTCTGAATTATATAGGGGGTTTACATCGATACTTAAGCCATGATATCCTTATGTTCAATCCCACTAGTCTAGATGAGGTTTGTTGCAAGCCACTCAACTGGAGGCAAGAGGGAAAAATATTCCAGAAGAGGGTAAAAAGAAACCATTTAAGGGTGGAGAGAAAGGAAAGGGTTTCAAAGGAAAGGGAAATAAAAATGCATCTGTTAAAAAGGAAGGAGATAAAATGACATGCAAACATTTTTCCAAACAAGGTCACAATTAATACCATTGTTGAAAGCTTCATCTAGAGATGAGGCCTAAGAAATTAACAACAAGGGAAAACAAAAAATAATTGCAACCACTAAACAAGATTTGGGATCTGACTCAGGTGATGAAACTAAAATTACAGCCATGTGTATGAAAGTAAAAGAATCCATTGCTAGCACTAGTTCATAAAGTTGTCACACTAGTACTCCAAATTAAGAAACAAGGATTGAATTGTGTCATGTGAGGGTTATTTCAAAACATACAAAAATCCACACATTGTTTGATAGTGGGTCTCAAGCCAATTTGATATCTGAATACTTATTCAAGAAACTTAATCTTGAAACCATTCCTCATCATAACCCATATCCATTGGGTTGGATATATAAGAACACAAATCTAAAGTTTACAAGAAAGTGTATTCTTCAGTTTGAAATCACATCAAACTTCATTAACAAAGTTGAATTAGATGTTGTACCACTTTATATTTCAAGAATTGTTTTGGGAAGTCCTTACCTCTATTATATAAAATCCATCTTCTATCGCCATGAAAATAAGTACCACTTGTTCAAAAATGGTGTGGAGTATATTGTGAGAGCTCATCGCAAGAAACTAAATCTTTCATTAGTTAATGGAGGGTAAATTAAAAGACTAGTGAATTCAAGAAAAATGTTTATGCTTCTTATGATTAAACCAAAGAATGATGTTGATTATAAAGCATTTCAAGGTTGTGATCCAAATTTTAAATCTGATTTGATTGAATTGGTTAATCAAAATAATAAGATGTTTCAGCAGCCAAAGGGGTTACCTCCCAAAAGGGGAATCCAACATGAAATATAGTTGCAGCAAGATTGTCCTCTCCCTAACATTGGAATGTATAGGATTTCAGTGATGGAGAGTGCTGAAATCAAAAAGAAAATTCAAGAGTTTTTGGACAAAGTGATCATCCGACCAAGTACTTCACCATGCAGGTCACCTATTTTGTTGGTGCCAAAGAAGGATGGAACATGGCACATGTGTGTGGATTTCTGTGCATTGAATAAGATTATGGTAAGGAAATGTTATCCACTTGCTAAAATAGATGATTTACTTGATCAATTGAAACATGAAAAGTATTCTAGTTAGTTGGACTTAAGGAGTGGCTACCATCAAATTAGAATTGTTGAAGGTGACATTTGTAATACAACATTCAAAACAAATCAAGTTTTGTTTGAATGGATTATTATGCATTTTGGTTTATGTAATGCTCCTGCTACCTTCATGCATGTGATGGATGATGTGCTAGGGCCATTTATTTATGATTTTTTCATCGTCTACTTATATGATATCATAATTTTCAGTAAATCACTTGATGAACATGTCATGCATGTAAGAAAAGTGCTTGATGTCTTAAGGAAAGAACAATTGTTTTTGAAGATGTCAAAATGTGAGTTTGGTAAAACATATTCAATGTATATCGGGCATATTGTTGGAGGAGGAAATTTGAGGATAGACCCCTCTATGGTTGAGGTCAGTGTGAATTGGCCAATGCCCAATATAATCATTGAGGTAAGAAGTATTTTGGGAGCAACCCAATATTCGAGGAGGTTTATTGCTACTTTGTTGGAAATACTGAGAGGGGTGGGTGAATCAGTATTCCTTTCAATTAGAGCATTAGCTAATCTTCAATTATTATCAGTGTTTGTACAATGATAGTAGCAAACAAGAGGAACACAAATGCACATAGTTTTTAAGGTGGAAACCCACTCTGGGACAAAAACCACCTAATGCTTTTCTAATAATTCTTTAATATTCAACTCCAATTGAAAATAAATCTCCAACTTCCTAGAATCTAGAAAAGCATTCTTCTCCAGCTCCCACTGGATGGACGCTCCAACGCCCGAGATTCTTCAGTAGTCAACTGAACGGATGCCCCAACACCCAATGAGCTACAACTCACCCTAGCACCACCCTACCACCCTATATAAGAATAAAAGAAGAATGGACTCCCATACCAGGGAAAATGGTCCACTTTACAATGATATAGAATGATGTAGAAGAAGAATATATACTATACCATAACCCCAACTTTGACAAAAACACCTAATGATGATCCTAGACCTCCCAACACTACCTCTTCAACCCTTGCCAGATAGACACTAGTACAATTTTTTACAGTAATGTATTTACAATGACTTAGTACAATGATACCTTTACAATGATTGTATACAGTGCTGCCCACTTGAAGAGTTCATATGATGAAAT
Organism: Pinus albicaulis; assembly: GCA_034641835.2. Taxonomy (NCBI): domain Eukaryota; kingdom Viridiplantae; phylum Streptophyta; class Pinopsida; order Pinales; family Pinaceae; genus Pinus; species Pinus albicaulis. Next base: position 1,598,191,578 of record CM076584.1, on the reverse strand, counting down.
TCTTGCTGTTATTATACACCTTGGTTGCTGCTCTTGTCATGCTACCTTCTGCTGAACCTTGCTTTTCTTTGCTGCCATAGAAATTCTGGTCGTTTGCAACCCTTGACAACACATGATCTAGCTTTTTCTTGCCTTATAGGAGCTCGATATTGAATCTGGTGTATCTCTGTTATTTCAGATCCTTAATATCTGATTTTTATTCCTGTAGTATTCCTTTGAGTCATCTTTCCAATGCCACAGGTCTGGCCCAATTTTTATTCTTCAAGAGAGAGTTATACCCAATCTCTCACAATGACCTAATTATGGATTGTTTCAGCAGAGCGAACTTGTACGGCTTGCCACATGTCACTATCTCTTTATTCGGCTATGAAATTGATAGAGTTAAAACTAAAGTGTGTGCACTATCTGTCACTTTTTATGGAATTCCAATCCGATACTCAGAGAGAGAGTTATTACGATTTTACCAAGGTCACTTCTTTGCGATTAATTTCAGGAGCCTGCCAAAACCCTGACTTCCACAGATCATATCTCCACAAATGTTGTGCACCTTGATCTAAAATGTTTACAGAAGCTTCCTCAGGATTTTTATTTTCCTCATAAAAATTTCAGCTTCTGAACCTTCGTAGAAAAAATGTTAGAGTGAAAATTCCACGATGACTTGTTTCAGATGGCCTAATCCCTTGCCTAAGGAGGAAATGAAGGTCACAATTTATATAAATGCTTAAGTTGAGAGGGGCTTCAACAAGTGAACGTGGGAGGGATTCTAGGAGCTTAAAAAATATTAATTATTACTTTTCAATGACCCATGCCCCAACCCCATGGGGTTTTAGCCCACTAATTGGGGGTACAAACTTTAAACATGAATATCTCTCAAACCGTGAAGAATTACATGGCGTGCCATATATCAATGGAAACATATCGACAAGTAGAAACCATCAAAATAATTATTGACCCAGAATATATTAATTTGGTAGGTCAAAATTCCCATGCAATATTTGGTTAGCTCCTGGTGCTGCTTGGGTTGACATCAATGACAACTGTTGATCAACAATCTCCCCCTTTGGCATTGATGGAAACACAAGTACTCCCCATGCGATCATGACACCTCTTCGTACAACATTCTCTCCCCCTTTGACATCAATGGCAAAGGGTAACTCCCCCTGAAACACAACCATCCTGCGGACATGTACACACTTCCACTCCCCCTGACACACAACCGTCCTGCAGACCTGTAATCTAATGAAAACTTGGGAGAATCCCAAGCTTTTGAAGAAGATTTTCAAATGCTTCACGAGGTAAAGGTTTAGTGAAGATATCAGCAATTTGTTCTTTTGTACAAACATACTCAAGTTTGATATTCTTTTTAGCAACTTGTTCTCTAACAAAATGATATTTGATTGGAATGTGTTTTTTTTTTAATGCATGACAGGATTCTTGGAGATGCTGATGGCACTACTGTTGTCACAGAATATGGGAAGTTTACCTCACCACAACCGAAACATATCAATGGAAGTTTACCTTTGAATTTTCCCTTACCAGGTTTTAGTTTTCTCGTAAAGTAAGCATATTCTTCATCTGAAAGACCTTCTCCATCATCTCCCTTTTCTTCACACTTGCAGGTGCATGTCATTTCAATTGAAGGTTGTTTTTACTTATTGGTTTTCTTAGATGCAACGAATGCAGTTTCTAGATTTGAAGTTCCCTTTTCTTCATCAAGTCTCATTTCATATGATATGAGAACTCCATGTAATTATTCCTTGCTGAGTTTTTCTAGATTTTCACTGTATTCTAAGACCGATACCTTTGGGTTGAATCTCCCTAGTAACGTTCTAAGAATCTTCCGTATAATAGTCTTCTCGTCAACCGGCTCTCCCAATCCTTCCAAAGTATTGGTTATTTCATCAATGTATTGGAAGTATGCGGCAATGTTGCAATCTTCTTTCATTCTGAGTTGCTCAAATTTTTCTCTATGTATTTGAAGCTTTGCTTCTTTGACATTTGAGTCACCTACATATATATTCTCAAGCTTGTCCCATACATTTTTGGCGGTTTTAAAACCCAACACCTTATGATAAGCAAATTTAATAAGTCCACTGATAATAATATTCTTTGTTTTTGCATCATTTACCAAATTCTTCTTACCTTGTTCATTCGCGGTTGATGTAAATCCATTTTGAATAGTGTCCCATACTTTGTAACCTTGTGCCAAGAGATATACCTCCATTCTTCCTTTCCAGAGTGCATAATTATTTTCATTGAATAGAGGTACACCATTCTTGTTATGCTCTGTTGAGGTTCCTAAGTTTTGATAGATTGGCTAACCAAAATACAAGACAAAATCATAACCAATCTTTAGAGTTCCAGGATCTAGTCCTCCTGTTCTGAGAGAGGGATCTCTCAAATTTACCTGTTTTGCAAATATTTATCTTTTTTTCTTTTAAGTATTGATTTTAGACTAGTTATTAATTACAAGTGTTTGTTTTGTTTGTTTGGTTGAATTGATACAGCAGAACATGAAAGGTCTAGGTAGTATAGATAGAAAGAAGAAGTGTCTGATTCATTAGGTAATGGAGTCAAGAGGAGTTTTGTAACCAGCTCATCAATGGATATGGGATATCAAAGGGAAAATCTAACTTGGCCACAGGATCCTTTAGTTTTTTGAATGAGATGGACATTAATGATTTAAAAAGAGAAGTTGAATTCTCAACAAAGGGAACTTAAAAACATAACTTGAACATAAAGAGGTATTTGATAGACAGGGCTAACCATGAATTCTACAAACCACACTTTAAGCAAATAATGACTTCAAGACAACTTTCAAAATGAAATCTAAGATTCAGGAGCACATCCTATTTCCTCAAATATTTTATTTCAAAGGAGTTAGAAAACATGAAAGATTCACATATAATTGCAGTCATAGAAGAAGGAACACCTAAAAACATCCATGATTACAATTATAAAGACCTCTAAAAAAAAATTTCAAGCAGGGGCAAAGGGTATGATCGAAATAGACCTCCTTGGCTAACTATAAACAATGGTACTTCAAAGGGAGACTTCAAAAATAGTTTTCAAGTGGCAGCATACAAGTAGGGAAAACCATAAATCATGCTGGAACCAACTATTTGAACTATTTGAGAAATAAACAACCATAAGGGTTCAAGAGAATGATTAAAGACTCTAAAATCCCTTAGCAGAAGAAAATATAAAACAGTGAAGGATAAACATGTCTAAGGTGCTTCCAGGAGTCATTTCTTAACCTAAACTTTTCATCCTACTGTAGTAAGAATTTATGAAACATAATGAAAACAGGAAAAACAACAGACAGTTCAGAATACATCACCAATAGCCAGGCTCAGGGATCCAATTATAGAGCCTTCTCATGAACAAGCATGTCAAAACATCATCAAGATTCCAAGACTTCAATTTCTTCCTCAACTTCAGACAGACTATGTATTATTTCAGAGAGTTTCAGTGTTACAACTAGTGACCAACCAACCCTTTACAATGTGCTCCTCAAGGAGATTTTATAAGAAAATGAGAAGGTGAAAGAGTTCCTAGGGTTGAACTGTAATTAATTCTATACTAAATGCAACTCCTAGCCTTGAAAACCATGCAAGGCATAAGGCAGGAAAGCATTCGATTTAAAACTCTGTTTCATTTACTCTATTTCTGATTTTTAGGCTTAGTGGGTAAAAAGATTGACTTTAAGGCACATTCTTATCTTTTACAATAACTTTGCTGTCAGTGTGAAATATTTGATTTTGCTTGTAATAACTGTTAGCAGTCTTTAGCTTTAATGTTACTGACTGAAAATTGATCTGTGTATTCCTTTGATGAAGAGAGGCTGCAGGTGGCAATTTTGGTAGCTGGGGATTCAATTGGCCCCTTTGATGTGGCTTTCGAGGTCTTTTGGATCTGATTTGTGGATTAGGCCTTTGATATTCAATTTGTGCCTTGATCCTTTAAGCTTTGATTAACATCTTTAATCCTTCAATTATGCTCTGATCTTCACCTTTGACACTGACATTCTTTGTTAATTGATGCTGACTGTGTTTTTTTGTTTGCAAGTGCGCAAAGGGTTTGTTGGAGAAATGGTTCAGAAAACCAATAATCATGACTTATCGATCTTATAAAAATATGTAATTATCACTTTAAAACCCTTTAATTTTTATCAAAGGCCGTGAGGATCGTCATCCTCGGCCCATAATACTGTAATTATCTGCTGGAGGGTTTTTTAATCTTAATCTTCATTAAACCTGCATAAAAACAAACAATCGTTATTTAAATCCTGCGATTTATTGGTTTAAATTGCTTTGGAAGGTTCGTGGAAGTGTTTCGGAGCAGTCAGGATGGAAGAATTTGCAGCGGGGGATGGGTTTCTATGCAAAAACAGAGACCCAGGGTTTAAATTTAAAATATCGCGTGAATTGGGAAGAAGCGGTTTCGGGAAAACCATTAATGGTTTTCACGCAGAATTTAGGGGGTAAGCGGTTTTGCCTGAGAGAAATGTGATACGATACATCAGTTGACACGTGGATTTTGAATACCATCTATTTCGCAAAAAAATTTAGCATTAACCTTTAGGCGCAAAAAATTTGTGATACACATCGCCGACCATTGGATCGGAGGCTCCAGATCCAACGGTGCGGAATGAGCGCGACAGGCAGAGAGATGCGGGGTTAAAAGCTTTGGTGGGGTCCACAATGATGCATGATTTTTGTTGTGGAGTGGGTTCAATGGTGAGGTCGGGTTATGTCCCGATCGTCAGATCTTTTGAATGGACAGCAGAGATCTAAAGAGGAGATGAGAAAGTTAAAAGGGGGAAGAAAGGAAGGGAAGGTGATCGAGTGGAAGGATAGGGCCCGATGGCCGTTGATCTGTGTAGATCAATGGTCTAGATTTGCTTAAAAAACATAACGTCGAAAATGGTAAAATAAACAGAGGGAAAGGTTTTTTGCAATGCGACGAAGCACGAACTGTTGAATCTGAAGAGAGATTGACAGTGGAGATTAAATCAGAGGTCGGGATAGTGGAGGGCTATGGGTGGAGTGCGATGAGATCTTAGCCGTCGGTTCTTGTGGATTCGATGACTGAGATTAAATCGGGGGATCAACATCGAAGGAGGAAAAGGGAAAGGATAAAGGGAATCTTCAATTGCCGATTGCGATGGAGCGATGAGGCTTAGCGCTCGGTCACGGCTCTGGGTCACATAAGGAAAAGGGGGTGGGACTTAAGGCTGCAAGGGGCTTTTAATGCCTTATAGAAAAAATGATGGTTTTTAGGATTTTTGAAGGGTTTTTTGAGGAATTTGGAGGTTCTGATAGGGGTAAAGACGGGGGTTTAAACCTTATAAATGGATTTCACAAGGCTTTAGAGGGGAATTTGAGGCAATGAGAGGTAAAATGAAAGGGTTTATGAATGAAATGGAGAAGGAAATGGAGAAGTGTAATGATGAAAACTGGAGTTTTTAAGCAGTCTTTCTCCCTTAGTAAACAGCAGGTACTTTAGGCTAACAGTGAAACAGCAGTGAAGATTAACTCAAAGGGTAATTATCATCATAAGACTTCAAGAACTCACAATTTGGACATGAAATTATTTCTTGAAGACCTAAAAATATTTAGCCACCATTTGGTATGACAAAATTTTTATAGGTGGCTAACAGTGGCTCCACTTAGGGAGGACAGCTAGTTCTTTAGGTGTCCAGAACCTCAGCTATTGATCTCTGGCTTTTCAGTAAACCAGTGCCTTCATCCATTGGGCATCAACTTTCTTTTCCTTTAGCTGACCTTTCTTTGATTTGATAATCTCTATAGCAATATGAAATAATGGAATTCTATCAAAACAACATCTCTACCTACCCATTCCTAATGATCCTAACATTTTTTCTTCTTTCAGAGTGCATTTGGACTAGCAAACTCTCTTCATAAACATTTTATTCTTTTGAAAACAGGAAACTAATCTAATTATAATCTTATTCCTCCATGAGGTCAAATTTAAGCAATTGAACTCATAAGTTTCTCTACCTAACTACTATCTATCAGGATTAGACTGTCTGACAAACTTTTCTTCTCTATTTTCTAGAACAGAAATTTAAAAACAGCCAAGCCAGGATTAAGCAGTCTAACTTTTTGTTGACCTATGGCATAAAAACAAGTTGCACATAGATTAAATTTTGCAGAAATTTAAAACAAAACTGTGAAGGCTTAAGATCTGAAAATTTAAAAACATCCTTCGTCATTTCTTCAGCTCTGGTTTTAGGCTTGTTTGAACTGTTTCATATTTCTTTTCTGGTTCTAGTTTTAAGTATATTAGAACCAGTTCTTCATCAATCTCAAAGGTTCAGGATTTGAGCATGTTTGAACCTTCTTTCTTCTATCCTAATCTACCTTACTGATAAGCCAAGATTGTGTTGTTTGGCTGATCTAATTCACTAACCTATCAGCAGTAAATTGAAAAGCTAATTACTCATGATTAGGCTGTATGATTAACTAGCGGTGTGTTTTTAGGAGTGGCATTTGAGCTTGCACACTTTCAAATTTTGTCTCTCTTTTTTGGTATGGGGCTGTTCCTTTCTTGTTTTTATTTGCCCTTTTTTCTTTTCTATTGTTTTTGTATTTTTATTTTTCTAACTTTGAATGCAATTTTCAAACAATGATATTTACAATGGAAAGCAAAAGCTTTGAAACTCATGATTCTTGATAGAAGTAATGCTTGAGCATCCTTCCATTGACAGGACCTCCATATAAATCCTCTCCATTCAACTCTTTTAGAAAAAATGCATTGTGACCCCTCTCAGCATGAATAATGTAGGGTCCTTTCCACAGGTTCTCAAACTTTCCATGTTTTCCCTTTTCTTCCCTTCTTGAATCCCATTTGAGAACCACATTTCCAACTTGGAAATTATTTGCCTTAGTCCTTTTATCAAATAGTTTCTTGATATTTTCTTGGATTAGTTGTGTTCTTTCATAGAATTCTTCTCTGGAATGTTGTAAATGAATTGTTTGGTTGATTCTTCTCTGCATATCATTTTCTTCAGTTTGCACTTCTTGAAGGAGTTTCATGACTGAAACTCCTAATGATGTTGGGAAGACTGCATCCATGCCATAGACCAGCTGATAGGGGGACATATTTATTGACTTCTTTGTAGTTAATCTATCATCCCATAAGGCATGAACCAACTTACTGTGCCATGATTTATGATTCTGCTCCAACAGCTTTTTAATGATATTGATGAGGCTTTTGTTGGAGGATTTAGCTAATCCATTTCCTTGGGGATAGTAGGCAGTAGAATGGCCTAAGGTGATGTGGTATTTGTAACATAAATCAACCATTATTTTAGACTTGAAGGCAGCAACATTATCTGTGATGATTGTTTTAGGAAAACCAAATCTGGATAGGATGTTTGTTTCAAGGAACTTGATAATGACAGAGTTAGTAGCATTCCTAGATGGTATGGATTCTATCCACTTGGTAAAATAATAAGTGGTAGTGAGGATCCACTTATTCTGGGCTGATGAAGATGGGTGAATTTCCCCAATGAAGTACAAGCCCCATTGTTGAAAGGTTGCCTCAACACTGATGGGATGTAAGGGTAAGGGAAGAAGCTTTATTTTGCCATAAAAAATTTGACACTTATGACAAGACATGACTAACTTTTGAGTGTCTGGGAAAAGGGTGGGCCAATAGTGACCAGATATGAGGATTTTGTTTGTTGTGGTCTTCCAGTAGAGGTGTCCTCCACATTCTCCTTCATGCAGCTCATGCATGATTTTTCCTGCATCATCCTCAAGTAAACATTTAAGCAAAATTCCAATAGCATTTTTCCAATATCATTAGGGGAATTTTGAGGTCTAAAATGGGCCTCCTAAGAAAAATGTACAACAAAAATAAACATTATAACAACCAATAGGATTCAAGATGATGATTTCAACCATGGGGGATGATTTACCATTTTTCAAATAAAAGGGTAAAAATATTAAAAAATAATAAAATAATAAAACTACTTTTTCAACTCGTATTTTCAACTTATCTCCCAAATTTTTTACTCAAATTTCGAGTGGGAGTACTCGTTGGATGCAAAATTTAATTCCTCATCCAAAAAGTACCCATGTTGCATACTTTCGATGAACTGTACTACACGAAAAATGAGAAATACATAAAAAATGTGATTGTAATCACGTTTTTTTATGTATTTCTCATTTTTCATGTAGTAGGACCCATAGAAAGTATGCAACATGGGTACTCCTTGGATGAGGAATTAAATTTTGCATCCAACGAGTAATCCCGCTCGAAATTTGGGTAAAAACTTTGGGAGATAAGTTGAAAATATGAGTTGAAAAAATAGTTTTTTCATTTTTCCCTCTAAAATTTGATGATGTCATCAAATCTTATTTGATTTTTTCCACTATTATTTTATAATTTCCTTAGGAGGCCCATTTTAGACCTCAAAAATCCCCTAATGAATAGCCCATCTAATATGCAATAATTCAAAGCCTTCTGTTTCAAAAATCTAGCTTTAGTTTTAGACAAAGAAGGAGGGGCATTTAGATATAAAAGCACATAAATGATGTCAGCATACCAAGGAGAATTCAAAAATGCTTCTTCAATTAAAGGGGCAGTGAATTCTTCTATTTCTTCCAACACATCCACCATATTCATATCTAGTACTTGGAAGTTTGACTCAGCCATGATTTTTGCTAACCCTTGCCCTTTAATCAGTTTGGTGGGCCTGATTTCTAAGTCATATTTAAGAATAGTAGAAATCCATTTTCCCCTTTTACCATCAGGGTCTTGACTTAGAATATCCTTGACAATAGTATGTGGAACAAAATCAATTATGTGAGAGTGTAAAATGTAGACTCTAAAGTCCTTTAATGCTTTCACTAATGCTAAGGCTTGCTTCTCCATGATGTTATATTTGAGAGAAGCATCTCTTAAGGCCCTACTAAAAAAGGATATTGGTTTTTCTTGCCCCAATTCATTCTTTTGAAGTAATACTGTAGCTATTGTATGTTCAGATGCAAAAGAAAATATATAAAAGTGTTTGGTGAAATCCGGACTAATTAGGACTAGTGTTTGAGTGAGAGCTTGTTTAACCAGTTCAAATGATTTTTTAGCTTGTGTTGTCCATTTAACACCTACCTCTTTCTTAAGCATATTTGTAAATTTTTTTAATAGCTCAACAAGGTTGGGGATAAACCTCCTCAAAAAATTAATGTTTCCAATGATAGATTGTAATTCTTTGAGGCTTCTTGGATGACTGATTTTCAATATGCCATCAATCCTTTTAGGGTGTACTCTGATTCCCTCTTCTGAAATTATGTGACTAAGAAGCTTGCCTTCTTGGAGACCAAAGAGTGTCTTCTTGGGATTCAAAGATAAGCCGAATTTTCTACATTTCTCAAAAAATTTTCTTAAATGAATCAAATGTTCTTCATCAGTTTTAGAGAAAACAGTTATGTCATCAAGTTAAATGATTATAAAATAGCCAATATCTTCTGAGAAGGCTATGTCCATGGTCCTTTGGAAGGTGGCCCCTGCATTCATCAAACCAAATGGAATTTTGACATACATAGAGGTGCCCCAAGGTGTAGTAAAGGCAGTTTTGTGTTGATCACTTGGGAGCACTAACACCTGATTGTAACCTGAGAACCCATCCAACAATGATATTATTTTTGACCCAACTACCCTTTGAAGTATATGGTCCATCTTGGGCAAGGGGTAGTTGTCTTTCAGGGAGGCTCTATTTAGATTTCTAAAGTCAATGCAGAGCCTGATTTCCCCTGTCTTCTTCCTAACAGAAACTAGGTTTGACACCCATTCTGAATATCTAAGGGATAATATTATCCCAGCATCATACATCTTTTCAATTTCTTTCTTGACTAAAGGTAATAAAATAGGGTTTATCCTTCTCAGTGTTTGTTTGAAAGGTTTCTGATTTTCTTTAAGAGGAATTTTGTGCTGAATGATGCTAGTGTCATAAGATTTCAAATCTTTGTATCCCCAAGAAAACACATCTCTAAATTCTTTGAACAGCTCTATGTATTGAAATTTTATATGAGCTGGGAGAGTGCTGGACAGTTTAATCATTTTGGGTTCTGCTAGGATGTCTATGTTATGTTCTTCTACATCTGTTTCCATAGGCTCCATTCTTGGTTCTTTGGCTACATCATTAAAGTCAAAAAGGTGTTCTAAAGGTGTGAGACCTCTTGGAATTGTATCATTCTTGCATTGTAAAACTTCCAAATCTTTCTGGTCTATGTTTTCAATTAATTATGCTTCAAAAATATTCTCACAATGATTTATATTAGCAGAATATGTCATTTCTTTTTCTGGGATTTGTTCCTTATCCAAACATTTTTCTTCATGGCTAGTTTCTAATGATGGTATGGAAAAATCATTTTCTAATTTTAGGAAATCATCTATGTGTTTGTCAGTGTCAAAAACTTGCCAGTGGTCCTGATTGTCAGGCACAGCAGGCCTATATTTGACCTTTATGTTAAGATGTTCATTTATCTGAGGTACTTGGAAATTGCTGGCAGTGAAGGCAAGTTCATTTGCTAGATGATTTTGGGCTCTTGGTATGAAAATAAGTTCATATTTTTCAAAGGTTTTTAGTAAATCTAGTGCAACATTTTGATATTCTCTAAGTCTTGGGTTCTTGGCTGAATATTCCCCTTTAATTTGTCTTATGATAAGTTTAGAGTCTCCTAGGATTGATATTTTCTGGGCTTCTAATTGTTTAAGAAATTGCAAGCCAAGGAGAAGGGCTTCATATTTAGCGATGTTGTTGGTGCATGGAAAATCTAGTTTATATGAATAACCCTGATTTGTATTTTGAATCCATACACCTACCCCTGCACTTTTTTTATTACAAGACCCATCAAAGTTTATTGTCCAAAGTATTTTTGCCTCATTTTCATTTTCTTGTTGTTGTTGATTGCTAATGTTTTGTACTTGATTTGAGGGAAGTTTTGATTGTTCTGGTAAACTGATTTCCTCTTTGTTTTCCTTTTCTTGTTGAGTGATTTGATCTTCATTGTACAAGATAAAGGAATCTAAACTTGATTGAATGGAATAGATTGTAGAGTTGTTTGGTTTATCTATGTTTCTCACCATGTATTTCATGTGGGATTCCCTATATAATCTTCTGTTTTGGTTAGAAACTAGGATGGTGGCATAAGACATGTCCATTTGAAGGCTTCCCTGAAGTTTGGCTCCCCATGATCTTGATAAAAGAATGCCATACTTTGGGGGAATGTCAGCTAATACTATGTCCATAACTAGACTCTTGGCAGGGATCTGAGATAAGTTTACACATAAATCTTTGATTAAACCCAAACATTTGACTCTGCTTGAATCAAAGGAATATAGATCCTTGTATGGTTTAGTATTTTCTAAGCCTAAGATTTCCATTACTACTTTGGGCATAAGATTATGTGAAACTCCAGAGTCTAGCATGGCATTGCATAATATCCTATCATGTATATTCAAACTGACGTAGAAGGGAGGGACAACTCTTTCTTGGTACTTTCCTTCAACTTCTGGACCAAACAACAACTCAGGTTTTTCATCTGTTAAGTTTAACGTATTAGTGTCACTTCCTAAGTTCAAAGCTTTCAAAACTTGGTTTTTGTACACTTATTGGATTACTAGTTCAGGTAGAGGTATGGTAATTTCTCTCTTTGCAATCTCTCCCTCAAGGCTGAAAGGAACTATTGATTTTGAAATATTTACATCTATTTTTTCAATTGAATTCCTTTCAGCAATTCTGATTTGCGGAACTTTGTTTGGACTTCTATTTTGGATGATTTTGTTAGGGCCACTAGTTGAAGTGCTAGGGAAACTTTTTTCAACATTTGGCTGGCTGCTTTTCTCTTTGTTTAAATATATTTTCTTACCCAAAATTTTGGTCTTCTTTGCTTCTTTCTTAGGATGATTTTCTGTATTTTTCCTAATAGCAGAGTTAATGTTTTTGTCATTTGAATTATCTAGGTTCCCTTTGCTTCTTATATCATATTGTTTGTGTACCTCCATGATTGCATTCTCAAACCCCAACCTATAATTTTCAGAATCCTCATAAGTGTTTTCATTTTGTTCCGAGGAGAAGAAACCTTGTTCTTGTTCAGTGAGGAAGACATCATCCTCACTATCTGATCCAATCAAGTTTACATGATTTTCTCCCAATCTTTCAGTCTCCCTTTCTTCCTCGTCCTGATCTACATAGTTTTGTTGGAAGGGAGGTCTAATCTGTTGGTCACTGTCCCTTTTTCTATCTTGATTGTTTCCTCTTCTATAATTATGGTTCCTATTTCTGTTTTGGGGGTTGTTTTGATTGTCTCTCGGTTGTGATTTCTCAAGTATGATCATATTTTTCATCATTTCTTCCATCATCCTTTCCATTGTTGAGCTAGATGTGGAGGGTCAAGATTCCTCTGTAAATGATACTTTCCTTTGATTCCTCATCCTCCCTCTTTTCTCTATTAGATTTATCTCCATAGTATGATCTCCCTTTTGCATGTCTTCCGAGGTTAAGGGGTCTCTTTCTCTTAGCTGATAGGCCTTTTTAGGATCAAATCCCTCAGGAAATTTGGCCAAAGCTAAGCCCTGTGGAGGTTTCAAGTCTGGGTAGAGGGCATTATAAACACTATTGAACCTAGTGCAATAATTTGGAACACTTTCCCCAGTGTTTCTTTTGATATTGTTGTAGTTTGAAAGTATTTCGAGAGGGTTCTTTTTTATTTTCCATATGTTTATGAATATTTGATGCAAAGAAGGGAGATCATTGATGCTGTTAGGAGTTAAGATTTTAAACCATTTCTTGACTTCTCCTCCTAAACCATTTGAATAGTCTCTTCTTCTATCTCCATGTAATCAAAGCATCATTCATTTTATCTACGTGCTGTTGAGCAGTAGTAGGTTCATTTCCAGTGAAATGAGGAATTTTGGATTGGTAATCATTTGGTAAGGGAAACATGGGTTGTGGTAACACTAGTGGAGCATACCATGCTACCATGGATGGAAGGAAAGGTCGATTTACAAGGGGTCGATTGACAAGAAGGAAAGTGGGTTGGAATGGAGTGTTTTGGATAGTGGTGGTATGGATTGGAGTGGAAGAAACACTTGGGCCAACAAACTGGTTTTGAATAGATTTGTTACAAAAGAGGCTAAAGTTGTGAAGAAGTTGGGAATCAGGAGGATTAAAAGGTGAGGCTTCTCTACTAAAGCTCTATTGCAAACCTACAGTTTCAAAATCAGCTTGGTTTAAATCAATTTGAGATCTGGTTCTAAATATGTTCTTTGTATGATGTAAGTCAAAGTGTAAATCCTCTAAGACAACAAGGTTTTCAGGGACAGATTTTGTTCTTAAGAGGCTCCTATCAGCAGCTGATTTTCCAGACTTAGAAGTTTGCCACAAAATATTCTCTAGATTTTCAACTATTATAGGAGGATGAGGGTCTGGAAGAGATCTAGTGTTGATCCTATGTGAAGCCAAACTGTTTTTTTAAAAATGAGAGAGGTTGAAGTTTTTTAGGGATTGTTTTGAAAATTTTGCCTCTCACAATGTCTATTCTAGTATGGGACTAGGCTTCTAAACTTCCTCAAGGCTGGTTAACATAGTCCTAAAGAGATTTGGAGACCTAGATGAGTAATAAGCCTACTGGGGCCAATGGAGTCGTCAGGTGGAAACTTTTTAGCTTTTGTGAAGGTATAATGTTTTATGGTTCCACCACCATGTTTATTATGAAGCCAATTTGAAATATTTTTGGATTTTGTATATTTCTATGGTTATGAGAATGTCCTATGTTTGATTTTAACACTTAGCTAAGGTGCTCAAACAAACAGAGTCTACTCTATGGCTTACTGACTGATTTTCTTAGAGATTTGTAGGACTAAAGAGTTATAATAGTTTTCTAGGCTATCATAGATTCAATAGGTCCCACCGTGATCGCTATTATGTTTGTGATGAGGTGGGATAACAATTCCCAGGGTATTATTTGTTAAGCTAAGATCATCAGATAGTATTAGTTTTAAGGATATGTGGGTCTTCTAAGGGATGTTTAAGTGTGTTTATTTTTAGAATGTCCCACCGTGATTGCCATTATGTTGTGGTTCCTGAGTTTTGATAGATTGGCTAACCAAAAGACAAGACAACATCAGAACCAATATTTAGAGTTCCAGGATCTAGTCCTCCTGTTCTCAGAGATTGAACAGTACTGCTTAGATCAGGTCTAGGTAGTATAGATAGAAAGAAGAAGTGTCAGGTTCATTGGGCAATGGAGTCAAGAAGAAGTAATAAAAATCTCATAAATGGATATGGGATATCAAAGGGAAAATCTAACTTGGTCACAGGATCCTTTAGTTTTTGTGAATGAGATGGAAATCAATGATTTGAAAAGAGAGTTTGAATTCTCAACAAAGGGAACTTAAAAACATAACTTGAACATAAAGAGGTATTTGATAGACAGGGCTAACCATGAATTCTACAAACTACACTTTTAAGCAAATGATGACTTTAAGACAACTTTTAAAATGAAATCTAAGATTCGGGAGCACATCCTATTTCCTCAAAGATTTTATTTCAAAGGAATTAGAAAACATGAAATATTTACTAATAATTGTAGTCATAGAAGAGGGAACACCTAACAAATCTATGATCACAACTATAAAGACCTTTAAAACAATTGTTCAAGCAGGGACAAAGGGTATGATAAAAAAATACCTCCTTGGCTAACTGTAAACAATGGTACTTCAAAGGGAGACTTCAAAAACAGTTTTCAAGTGGTAGCAGACAAGTAGGGAAAACCATAAATCATGTTGGAACCCACTATTTTAACTATTTGAGAAATAAACAAGCATAAAGGTTCAAGAGAATGATTAAAATCTCTAGAATTCCTTAACAGAAGAAAACATAAAACAGTGAAGGATAAACAAGTCTAAGGTGCTTCCAGGAGTCATTTCTTAGCCTAAAATTTTCACCCTACTGTAGTAAGAATTTATGGAACAAAATGAAAACAGGAAAAACAATAGACAGTTCATAATACTTCACCAACAGCCAAGCTCAGGGATCCAATGATAGAGCCTTCTCAAGAACAAGCATGTCACAACATCATCAAGCTTCCAAGACTTCAATTTCTTCTTCAACTTCAAACAGATTATGTATTATTTCAGAAAGTTTCAATATTACAACTAGTGACCAACCAACCCTTTACAATGTGCTCCTCAAGGAGATTTTATAAGAAAACGAGGAGGTGGAAGAGTTCCTAGGGTTGAACTGTAATTAATTATATACTAAATGCAACTCCTAGCCTTGAAAACCATGCAAGGCATAAGGCAGGAAAGCATTCGATTTACAACTCTATTTCATTTACTATGTTTCTGCTTTTTAGGCTTAGTGGGTAAAAAGATTGACTTTAAGGCACTTTCTTATCTTTTACAATGACTTTGCTGTCAGTGTGAAATATTTGATTTTGCTTGTAATAACTGTTAGCAGTATTTAGCTTTAATGTTACTGACTGAAAATTGATCTGTGTATTCCTTTGAGGCAGAGAGGCTGCAGGCGGCAATTTTGGTTGCTGGGGATTCAATTGGCCCCTTTGATGTGGCTTTCGAGGTCTTCTGGATCTGATTTGTGGATTAGGCCTTTGATATTCAATTTTTGCCTTGATCCTTTAAGCTTTGATTAACATCTTTAATCCTTCAATTATGCTCTGATCTTCACCTTTGACACTGATATTCTTTGTTAATTGATGCTGATTGTGTTTTGTTGTTTGCAGGTGCGCAGACGGTTTGTTGGAGAAATGGTTCAGAAAACTGATAATCATGACTTATAAATCTTCTAAAAATATGTAATTATCACTTTAAAACCCTTTAATTTGTATCAAAGGCCGTGAGGATCATCATCCTCAGCCCATAATACTGTAATTATCTGTTGGAGGGCTTTTTAACCTTAATCTTCATTAAACCTGCATAAAAACAAACAATCGTTATTTAAATCCTACAATTTATTGGTTTAAATTGCTTTGGAAGGTTCGTGGAAGTGTTTTGGAGCAGTGAGGATGGAAAAATTTGTA
The DNA here is from genome assembly GCA_034641835.2 of Pinus albicaulis. Lineage (NCBI taxonomy): Eukaryota > Viridiplantae > Streptophyta > Pinopsida > Pinales > Pinaceae > Pinus > Pinus albicaulis. Next base: position 1,598,175,505 of record CM076584.1, on the reverse strand, counting down.
GCGGGGGATGGGTTTCTATGCCAAAACAAAGACCTAGGGTTTAAATTTAAAATATGGCGCGATTTGGGAAGAAGCGGTTTCGAGAAAACCATTAATGGTTTTCGCGCAGCATTTAGGGGGTAGGCAGTTTTGCCTAAGAGCAATGCGATACGATACATCAGTCGACACGTGGATTCTGAATACCACCTATTTCGCAAAAAAATTTAGCATTAACCTTTAGGCGCAAAAATTTTGCGATATGCATCGTCGACCGTTGGATCGAAGGCTCCAGATCCAATGGCGCGGAATGAGCGCGACAGGCAGAGAGATGCGGGGTTAAAAGATTTGGCGGGGTCCATGGTGATGCATTATTTTTGTCGTGGATCAGGTTAAATGGTGAGGTCGAGTTAAGTCCCGATTGTCAGATCTTTCGAATGGACGACCAAGATTTAAAGAGGAGACAGGAAAGTTAAAAAGGGGAAGAAAGGAAGGGAAGGTGATCGGGTGGAAGGATGGGGCCCGGTGGCTGTTGATCTGTGTAGATCAATAGTCCATATTTGTTTAAAAACCATAACGTTAGAAATGGTAAAATAAACAGAGGGAAAGGTTTTTTGTGATGCGACGAAGCGCGAACCGTCGAATATGAAGAGAGATTGACGGTGGAGATTAAATAGGAGGTCGAGATAGTGGAGGGCTATAGGTAGAGCGTGATGAGATATTAGCCGTCGGTTCTTGTGGATTTGACGGCTGAGATTAAATCGGGGGATCGGCATCGGAGGAGGAAAAGGGAAAGGATAAAGGGAATCTGTGATTGCCAATTGCGATGGAGCGATGAGGCTTAGCGCTCGGTCACGGCTCCGGGTCACATAAGGAAAGGGGGTGGGGCTTAAGGCCGTAAGGGGCTTTTAAGGCCTTATAGAAAAAATGAAGGTTTTTAGGATTTTTAAAGGGTTTTTTGAGGAATTTGGAGGTTCCGATAGGGGTAAAGACGAGGGTTTAAACCTTATAAAGGGATTTCACAAGGCTTTAAAGGGGAATTTGAGGGAATGAGAGGTAAAATGAACGGGTTTATGGATTAAATGGAGAAGGAAATGGAGAAGTGTAATGATGAAAAATGGAGTTTTAAAACAGTCTTTCTCCCTTAGTAAACAACAAGTACTTTAGGCTAACAGTGAAACAGCAGTGAATTTTAACTCAAAGGGTAATTATCATCATAAGACTTCAAGAACTCACAATTTGGACATGAAATTGTTTCTTGAAGACCTAAAAATATTTAGCCACCATTTGGTATGACAAAATTTTTATAGGTGGCTAACATGCTCCATGACCTCCTTCAGTTGTTAAAGGCTGCTATTGGAAGGAACCAAGCTGCGATACCAATTGTTGAAATCTTGTGAGGAGAGTTGAATCAGTATTCCTTTCAATTAGAGCATTAGTTAATCTTCAATTATTATCGGTGTTTGTACAATGATAGCAGCAAACAAGAGGAACACAAATGCACATAGTTTTTAAGGTGGAAACCCACTCCGGGACAAAAACCACCTAATGCTTTTCTAATAATTCTTTAATATTCAACTCCAATTGAAAATAAAGCTCCAACTTCCTAGAATCTAGAAAAGCATTCTTCTCTAGCTCCCACTGGATGGACGCTCCAATGCTCGATATTCTTCAGTAGTCAACTGAATGGATGCCCCAAGACCCAATGAACTACAACTCACCCTAGCACCACCCTACCACCCTATATAAGAATAAAAGAAGAATGGTCTCTCGTACCAGGGAAAATGGTCCACTTTACAATGATATAGAATGATGTAGAAGAAGAATATATACTAGACCATAACCCTAACTTTGACACAACCACCTAATGATGATCCTAGACATCCCAACACTACCTCTTCAACCCTTGGTAGATAGACACTAGTTTTACAATAATGTATTTACGATGACTTAGTACAATGATACCTTTACAATGATTGCATGCAGTGTTGCCCACTTGAAGACTTCATATGATGAACATATTGCTACTGTTATGCACCTCGGTTTCTTCTCTTGTCATGCTACGCTCTGCTACACCTTGCTTTGCTTTGCTACCATAGAAAGTTTGGTCCTTTGCAACCCTTGACAACAAGTGATCTAGCTTTTTCTTGCCTTCTAGGAGCTCGATACTAATTCTGGTGTATCTCTGTTATTTGAGATCCTCAATATTTGATTTTTGGTATTGTAGTATTGCTCTGAGTCTTCTTTCTAATGCCACAGGTCTGACCCAATTTGGATTCTTCAAGAGAGATTTATACCCAATCTCTCACAATGCCCTAATTATGGATTGTTTCAGCAGAGCGAACTTGTACGACGTGCCACATGTCACTATTTCTTTATTCGGCTCTGAAATTGATAGAGAGAAAACTAAAATCTGTGCACTATCTATCACTTTTTATGGAATTCCATTCCGATACTCAGAGGGAGATTTATGACGATTTTACCAAGGTCACTTCTTTGGGATTAATTTCAGGAGCCTGCAAAAACCCTGACTTCCACAGATCATATCTCCAAAAATATTACGTACCTTGATCTAAAATTTTTACAGAAGCTTCCTCAGGATTTCGGCTTCGCCTCAAAAAAATTTCAGCTTCTGAACCTTCATAGAAGAAAATTTAGAGCGAAAATTCCACGATGACCTATTTCAAATGGCCGAATCCCTTGCCTAAGGAGGAAATGAAGGTCACAATTTATATAAATGCTTAAGTTGAGAGGAGCTTAAACAAGTGAAAATGGGAGGGATTTTAGGAGCTTAAAAAATATTAATTATGACTTTTCAATCACCAATGCCCCAACCCCATGGGGTTTTAGCCCACTAACTGGGGGTACAAACTTCAAACATGAATATCTCTCAAACCGTGAAGAATTACATGGCGTGCCATATATCAAAGGAAACATCTCGACAATTAGAAACCATCAAAAGAATTATTGACCCAGAATATATTAATTTGGTAGGTCAAAATTCCCATGCAATATTGGGTTAGCCCCTAGTGCTGCTTGGGTTGACATCAATGACAACTGCTAATCAACAATCTCTCCCTTTGGCATTGATGGCAACACAAGTACTCCCCCTGCGATCATGACACCTCTTCCTACAACATTCTCTCCCCCTTTGATTTCAATGGAAAAGGGTAACTCCCCCTGAAACACAACCATCCTGCGGACCTGTACACACTTCCACTCCACCTGACACACAACCATCCTGCAGACCTGTAATCTAATGAGAACTTGGGAGAATCCCAAGCTTTTGACGAAGATATTCAAATGCTTCGCGAGGTAAAGGTTTAGTGATGATATCAACAATTTGTTCTTTTGTAAAAACATACTTAAGTTTGATATTCTTTTCAGTGACTTGTTCTCTAAAAAAATGATATTTTATCGGAATGTGTTTTGTTTTTGAATGCATGACATGATTCTTGGAGATGCTGATGGCACTATTGTTGTCACAAAATATGGGAATAGGCTCACTGAATTGTACTTGAAGATCTTGCAAAGTTTTTTTCATCCAAAGGACTTGATTACAACATGATGTCGTTGCAATGTATTCTGCTTCCACTGTAGATAACGAGATTGAAGTTTTCTTTTTGCTCAACCATGATACGATACAACCACCTAGAGAGAATGCTACTCCACTAGTACTCTTACGACCATCAATGCTTCCTGCCCAATCTGCATCTGTAAAGGCTTGAATAATGAGATTGTTACCCTTGGATACAATAAGCCATATTCTTCTGTGCCCTTTAGATATCGAAGAATTCTTTTTTCGGCAATAATATGTGACTCTTTTGGTGCTACTTGGAATCTTTCTACTTGTCCAATTACTTGCATAACATCTGGCTGAGAGGCTGTTACATATAGAATACTACCAATCATAGATCTATACAACCTTTGATCCACATCCTTAGATGAGTCGTCTATGCTCAAGTTGCAACCTTTTACCATCAGAGAAAGGATGGGTTTGCAATCTTCCATTTTTAATTTCTTGAGCATTTCCTTGATGTACTTGGCTTGACATATAAATATTCCTTTCTCTTGCTGATATATTTGAAGCCCTAAGAAGTATTTCAGCTCACCAAGTAAAGACATCTCAAACTCACTTTCCATCTTTGTAGAAAATTTATTACTTAGTCGATCATCATTGCTACCAAATATTATATCATCCACATATACCTCAACGATTGTTAAATTATATTTATCTATTTTCACATAAATATTGCTATCAACAGTACCTTTCTTGAACCCTTGTTGACGTAGATATCCATCAAGATGAGCATACCATGCTCTGGGAGCCTGCTTGAGACCATATAGAGCCTTCTTTAACCTGCATACATAGTCTTCTTTTTATGATAGTAGAAAACCTTTAGGTTGATCGATGTAAACTTCTTCTTCTAATTCTCCATTCATAAATGTTGACTTAACATCCATTTGGTAGACTTTGATTTTTCTTGAACATGCATAGGCGAGAAACATTCGAATGGCTTCCATTCTGGCAACTAGTGCAAATGTTTCGTCGAAATCAATTCCTTCCACTTGTGAATAGCCTTTGCAAACCAATATTGCTTTGTTTCTGGTAACCTGCCCATCTTCATTCAATTTGTTCCTGAACACCCATTTAGTCCCAATGACATTTTTATCTTTTGGTCATGGAAAAAATTCCCAGGTGTTATTCTTCTCAATTTGATCCAATTATTCATTCATAGCTGCTACCCAATGTTCATTCTGGTTGGCTTCCTCAAAACTAATAGGCTCAAAGGTTGTTAGAAAATAAACGTGAGCATGTTGTGATGAACGAAGTTGTCAAACTTCATTTATGTCACCAATTATTTGATTTGATGGATGGTTCTTTTGAATCCACTCTTCTATTCTCCTTGGAGGAGCTTCTTGTTGTTGTTCTGGTATATCTTGATGATCATTGTTTACTTCTTCCTCGTTGATAGTTGCTTCTTGTTCTACAATTTTATCTGTGTATTTTTTAGCCTCTGTCTCAAGTTTCAAAGATTCTAGATCCTCATCATTACTCGCTAGAACACCATCTTCGTCAAATGTAAAATTTATGCTCTCCACTATCTGTTTTCGTCTTAGATTATAGCATTTATAAGCCTTTCTTTTGCGTGAGTAACCAACAAAGATACTGTTGACGGGAAAAATATGTCCGGCCAACAGTAGGGGATCTCCCCGGTAGAAAGTCCCAATTAGACTTTGAACCGTTTGGAGTAGGGATCCCGTCCGGGGTGTGGGTCCGGCTACCGCTTAAATGACTTTCTCTTCGGTCTCGAACAACCTGATTGAATCTACAAACATACACTCATTCACATGATACATAATACATGACTGATGTATCAAACCAATATATGACACTGTGCGTAGCAAGGTAATAGACGAAATGCATACGCCCATGAAGTGTCGTTAGCAACACATCTATGGGATAATGCATGCAAGATAATCTGACCACCAAAGAAACAGTTCTTAATGGCGATAATATCCCTTAACTCTCCGAAAGATATAACGAGATGCTAATAAAACAGTTCATTAACATTCATCATACGAGTAAATAGTAAACTTGAGCATCATCAACACAATCACAGATAGCTATGGAGCATGAATGATACTATTAATAACACAGATTCATTAATCAAACGATATTCTGAAACTGTACGCAGAATACACACAGTGTTGTCACGGCTAAACACATCATCCAATCAAAGGGGTTTTAACAAGTATTTGTATTACATATGCCAAGAGTATGGTTCTTCAATTACAATGCAATATTGCTTTTCAGTCCACAAAAGAGAAGCCCATAACTATGTGCCCCGCGGGGGTATTTATAGATTCAAGACACGCCCTTTAGGCTTTCCGACGCTTAAACTTCCCGACGGTTCAGCTTCCCTGCGACCTTTGCCGAACATGCGACCTGCGACCTAGGTGCCCATGCGACCTGCGACCTAGGTGCCCATGCGACCTGCGACCTAGGTGCCCATGCGACCTGCGACCTAGGTGCCGGTGCGAGCTGCGACCTGGGGACGGTCGCGACTTGCGCCTGAAAAGCTTAGCTATGGAGGTGGTTGTGTGATTGAGGTTTCTGGAACGTCAACTTTCTTGCCCTTGAGGAAATCTCGCCAAGTCTGGTAATCCGCTGCTATAGGGGCGACAAGAGGGGTTTCCTCTTTTATTCGATGCATACATTCTAGGGCATTCGGTACCAGAGTCTTATTCTTCTGAGAGATCAGGATTGAGAGGGAGGCAAGCTTGGTATAGATTTGTACTGGAGTGACAAGCAACCAATTTAGATTCTCTTGTGATGCCTCGAATTCTGGTGCGGCAGCAGCTTGTCTCACGAGTTGCAGAAAAGACTGAATTTCCTGCTCTACCTGCTCCCAGTCTTTAGTTTCATCCAGTGCCCCTAACGACGGAATGTGATGAAGAGCGTTCATGGAGTCAATACCACTGATCAGGTGATTATATGCAGACATCACTTTGTCCAAATCTTTGGCCAGCTTATCTTTGGATTGCATATTCATCCGAATTTGTACTTTGGCGTCTTGTGTGTGACTCCAATCCTTCCTAGGCACATGTTCGGGAGCTTGCTGATACTGCGCTGTCCAGTTTATCATTTTGTCCAAAGCTACCGAGGCTTCCCTGAGCTGCTCATGCTTCTATTTGGTTTCCTCTCGTCCCTCTGCCAACGGGGCCACTGTTTGTTTTAGGGTGAGCATTTCCTTATATACTTGCCTCATGGTCATTTCCAACACATCACACTCTTTCCTGACCGCCAGTGGGACCTCATTCACTTGGGCGGGCTTACTTTGGAGCTGTAGCATCTCACTTTCTAGTCTTGATTTCTCTTGCTCCACTGCTTTTAGCCTGTTCTGTAGGGAAATAATCTCCCTGCTCATTCTAGTGACATTTTCCTCCGTGGCCGCGGAAAAAGCGGTGCCTGCTGACGCTATCATTACAGGGTTAGTCCTTGTATCTGGGACTATGTCCTTTCCAGTGGAGACCGTAGATATGGCGGGATGGCTTTGCGCCAAGGATTTCCTTTTCTCTTGCCGTATTTTGAAAGAGAATTGGTCAAATGTCAATCTGGTCAGGTCGAAGACTTCTTCTTCTTGCTCCCCGGGAAAATCATCAACATTGAGGGTACTTTTCGTGCCACCTGAAGGAATCTCCAGGGGAGATATGTCAATGTCGTCTATTAGCTCGTCCTCCTCATCCTACGTTTGACCCTTTTCTTTCTCCTTTTGCCGGCGCTCGGCTTCCGCCTTGTCGTGTTCCTCCTTCTTCCTGCGTTCTGTCTCTGCCTCTGCTTCCTTTTCAGCTTTTCTCTTTCGCTCTGCCGCGGAGGCTTGTTCTGCCGCCGCCTGTGCCTCCTTTTCCTGTCTTTCCTTTTCCTCTTCCTTTTTCCTTTTCCGCTCTGTCCTGGCATCCTCCTTCATTTTCTTTTCCTCTTCCTTCTTGGCTTGGGCTTCTGCTGCCTGTTGCTGATCCGAGGTGTCAGGCCCTGTACTGGTCCGTGTTCTCTTATCTTTGGAGGAAGAAGAGCCTCCTAGTTTATGGCTCCTATCTTCTAAATTCTGGTGATCCTCTTCTTCTTGGTCCGAGTCGATCCCCGGAGCTAGATGCCTGTCTGCGTTGTACCAGTTTCTTTTTTCGTCCTCTGCTGGGCGCTCGACATGCTGGTAACTCCATTTAAAATTGGCCCTTTTACAATGCTCAGGAACTATCCTGACTGGGTCATAAGTTCGACAATCCAGATTTCTAAAGTGGTAACCTTTTATCTCTTCCCCTTCACGCCCTACTTCTCTGAAGTCCTTGACTGTATAAGCACCAATGGTGAGGGGTAGAGCGGGCCAAGGTTTCTTCTTCCCTTTGGAAAGGACATTGGAGAAGCTCGAGGTCATCTGGGAACATACTTCCTGCATGAGCACCTTATCGGTAATAAACTTAGGCAGAGCATGTGGTGCTTTGAATGTGCCAAATACTCGGATGATTGTAAATTCAGCGAATGGAAACCAGTGTGCCACCTGACCTAGTGTCTCCATTGCTCGCCAAGACATGCAGGGGGTGTCTTGACCAAATAGTTTCCCGTAAAGGGCGGGAATTAATATATGAGAGATTTGCTCAATATCTGACTTGTACCTGGATTCCCAGAATACCTTGGTCTGCAAATGGATTGCCCGGGTCTGTTCGGAGTCCCAGTTATGTGGCCATCCCTCAACATGCAGCTGGGCACAGACAGCATCCAATAAATACGAAGCCATATAGAATTCTGATGGCGTTCCCTCATCTGGGGCTAAAGCTGAAGCCAAATTTGTTTGCACTGAGCCCATTAATATACCAGCCCAATTGAATCGAGTGCCGTGCACCGTTACGTGTTCCATAATGGTTGCCCATGCTCCGTTGAAAGTGGTGGCGTCCGAACGTCCGTACACTCTGCACAACATGGCAGCCACTAGCTTATACACTTTCCTCAGACTGGCCACCGGGTACTCCTGGTCTTTCTTGACTTTAAATTTATCTGGTTCTGCCCACCATTTTCTAATTGTATCAATCATCGGTACTTCATTTGTCGAAAACCATCTCGGGGTAAAATTTACCTCTGGTTGGGGTAGCGAGAAGTAGACCTGTGCTTTTGAGCTCTCCAACGTTGCAAAAGCTTTACCTCCACTATCTCGGATCGCGAAATTCTTGGGATCCGTCTTCTGTATGATCCAGTCTAACATTTCTGGGCACAGAAAGATGGCGAGATGTGCCCCTTCTAGGTGCAATTTGGATTTCTTGACCTTTAGGTACACCTCCCGGTCCGGGAGCTCTTCCGGAAACTCCTCTTCTGTTATGGCGAACTTGCGGTATACTTCGTACCACCTAAGGTTGTCCCCCTTTGCGAAGGTGCAAAGGGTGTCTCTGTATATTGGTGGAGGAGATGTTTGTATGTCTGTGTCTGACTCTTCCTCCACCACCTGCTTACTTTTCCTTCGGGATACCCGGGGTGCCATGTTGCTAGAGTCGGAGAGGACCGGTATCGTGTCTGCTCTAAATTCACCTGTTGCATTCAGGAAAGAATCCCAGGATGAAAAAGACATGATGATAACGGCTAAATACAGTCTACACATGCAGAGTTTAATTAACTGTTCTCTGGGGGTCGCAGGGTCGCTGATCTACAAAAGAACTCACATGCGACCTCGCGACCTTGCGACTAGGTCGTAGGGTCGCAGGGTCGCTAACAGGGGGTCGCGCGACCTTGCGACTTTGCGACCGGGTCGCTGGGTCGCAAGTCGCACTTGAGTCTGCCGAGGGGTTCCGAGCGCGCGCGGTTTTGTGGATAATCTCTCCCTAACGGGAAACATACGCGGCTGGAAAGGGTTTAAACTGGAAATAAGGCACAGCCATGAAGAATTGGGCAAGACACAGGTGACCCTGGGGTTTATGAGAAACAAAACAATAATAAAACTCAACAGAAAACCTACATCTTCACCAGAAAGCAATTAAGGCCGTGGGGAGGCTCAAAAATGGCAAGAAATGCTGGGGAAGGAAACACAGGGAGGAAAAGGAAACTCACTCGGAAGAAAACGCGCCAGTCGACCTGTCAGAGCAATTCCACGATTTTCGCCGTGAGTCACAAATGCGACCTAGCGACCTGCCCTTATAAAAAGGAGTCGCACGTGCGAGCAATAAATGAGGTCGCAAGTTGATAGTTTGCGACCTCGCGACCTTAAGGTCGCTGGGTCGCAAGGTCGCTGAGTCGCTAATTCCCCTAATTCCTTAATTTTGCGACCTTGCGACCTCGCGACCTTAAGGTCGCTGGGTCGCAAGGTCGCAAATTGCCTGACTTCCGACTCTTGCGACCTGGCGACCTGGCGACCTTAGGGTCGTAGAGTCGCATAGGTCGCATGGGTCGCAAATCATGTATTCGCGACTTAGCGACTTGCTCTTAAAAACTTTACTTAGCTTCTTCTTCTGGTTTCAAAAGGGGCTCCAAAAAATTTAGAAGTGTGTGTTATTATCTTTTTTGGTATTTTTGGAGGGTGTTGTAGGGGCTACAACAAATGGCGATTCACTGGATGAATTCAGAGTCTCTGCTGATGAAGGTTCGATGAGGGAGGAGGGAGGGGTCCAATAATAGCTTGTTCTTTTACCTCAGAGTTTACACCTTCCTTCCTTTGCCACCCCGCATAGTTGCCTGGCCTTTTGGCTTATTGGGTGCAGATCAACCGAATTTTAATTCCTCGCGCTCCAGGATCGAGAGGGTCGGGGAAACCTTGGACAACTGCAGGGTCCGGTACAATTATTTCGTCCTCATGGTGTTGCTCCGCTGCCAGCGAACCTCTCGGCTCCGGCGGAGTCACTGCCTAAGGAGTCATGAACGTTGCTCCGCTTCCAGCGAGCCTGGTCAGTACCCCGGCGGAGTCGTTACAACACCTCTCTGCGCAGGAAGCCTTTCTCAATCCTTTACCCTTTATTTGTGTGCGATTTCACTTATTTGATAATGTGCCTGTAGCACTTATTTAGATGGGCATATTTTGCCTGGGCGGATGAGGGATCCCGACTTATTTTGCTTGCAGAGAGGTTGCTCCTGGTCTCATATGAGGACTCGGGTTTTTCTCGGATGACCTGCAATTCTCTTGAGTTATCCCTCTTCCCTCACGATCCGGTTGCTGCTATGCAAGACCTTCTCTGCCTGCACCCTTCGAAGCCGCTAGGTGGTTCCTTATGCTTGAAGACTCTAGTAAGTCCGTGTACTATCCTTAGGTGCCCATTACAAGCGAGTTTCGACTGCCCCGTGTTTTGCGGGAAGGGCCTTTCATCAGCATAGAACCTCTTCAAGGAGTGAGCTAGTTGCGGGCAGCTTAGACAAGGTTTTCTTTGAAGAGTTAGAGAAAGAGTTTTTTTTTTTTTTTTTTTTTTTAATAAGAACAAAATGCGACTTTTATGATACAAGGGGGAAAACAGCCCTTTGAGGGCTATTCAAGTAAAATAGTGTTTGAGGTCATGCCCGTTTACCGAGAGGACCTCGACTTTTCCTTCCAGAGTTTGCAATCGGAAAGTATGGGGACCCACCTTTTCTTTAACCTGAAAGGGACCTATCCATAGTGCTTGAAATTTGGCATGTTTTCCTTTCTCTTCGTGAGCTTTATCCCACTTTAGGACAAGGTCTCCTACTTCAAATTTTTTATCTCCTGCAGAATTTTTATCGAATCATTTCTTGATCCGACTCTGGTGGATGGCGAATTTCTCCCGGGTTTTCTGCCTTTCCTCTTCTAATTTCAGCAGGGTGTCAATGTGGGTTTGCAAGGCGGGGCAAGGGGTACCATGACACTCTTGAGACAACTGTAGAGCAGGAAGAGAAAAATTGGGTGGGAGGACAACTTCTTTCCCATACACGAGAAAATATGGTGAGGTGCCTATTGAGGACTTAGGGGTGACGCGATCAGCCCAAAGTGCATTTTGGAGAGCATTATGCCAGTTGCGTTGGTGAGACAGAAGGGTCTTTTTAATGATGCGAATAAGATTTTTATTTGTAGATTCTGCTAGACCATTTCCTTGGGGATAGTACTTTGCAGAGTGTTTAAGAACAATGCCATTTTCCAAAGCAAAATCATATAATTTAAAAGATGAAAAATATGTTGCATTATCAAAAACCAAGGAAGTTGGAACGCCAAACCTGGTAATGATGGAATGAGTGACGAATTGCATTACCTCCTGATCGTTGATTTGGCGTAACGGTACTGCTTCAACCCACCTGGTGAAATAATCAGTAGTCGTTAGAATGTACCGGTGTTGCTTAGACGAGTGGGGTAAAATCTCACCAATGACGTCTAGTCCCCATTGTTGAAAAGGTTCTTCTACTGCTACTGACGACAAAGGGGCAGCGGGACGCGCTTCTCGGCTTGCGAATTTCTGGCATTGAATGCACTTCCGAACATATGAGTGAGCATCTCTGAACAGAGTTGGCCAATAATAACCTGCTCGCATTATTTTATGGGCTGTAGTATCCCCGGCAAAATGACCTCCTGCTGGTCCATCATGCAGCTCGATTAAGATTTTCTGAGCTTCATCATATTCCAAGCAGCGTAACATGACCCCATCGGAATGTTTCCTGACGAGCTTCCCTTGGATTAACTGGTAAGACGCAGCTTTGAGTCTGATTGCACGTTTCTGCCGGGCATTTAGAGCGGGGTCCAATGTACCATGTGCTAAATATTCTGAAATATCCGAGTACCAAGAAGGGTTCCTTATCTGAGGTACGACGTCGGTTTGGTACATATCAATTTCTTGTTCCCAATTATCTTCTTCAACCTGGCGGGAACTTGCGGCCTCTGCAGCCATTTGGCATAGACCTTGCCCTTTAACTGTGCGTGCTGGCTTAAACTCTAAGTCGTATTCTTGCATACACGCAACCCAATTCCCTCGTCTCTCGCCCAACTCTTGCTGCATGAACAGTGAGCGAACATCTGGGTGGGGAACGTAAACCATGACATGGTTTTTTAAGATGTATGGTCTGAAATGTTTGACCACTTTATATACCGCATAGGCCTGTTTTTCGATTTCGGGATAATTTAATTCAGCCCCTTGCAAACCAGTGCTCATGAATGAAATGGGGCGTTCGTCATTATTCCTGTCCTTTTGCGTGAGTACAGCTGCCAGGGACGAATCCGAAGCGAAAGTATACAAGCTAAAATCTCTGCCGAAATCTGGGCTTTGGAGGGAAGGTGCTTCGGCTATAACTTTCTTGATCTGATCGAAAGCTTCCTTTTCAGGATGATTCCATTTGAAGGTAGCACTTTTCTTTATCATTCCCTGTAGTGGTTTAACTATCTGGGCGAAATCTGATATAAACTTACGTACAAAATTGATCTTTCCCAAAAAGGACTGCATTGCTTTCTTACTGCTGGGGGGAGGAATCTGAGCAATGGCTTTCGCACGTTCTGGATCAACGACAATGCCTTGCTTAGTTATGATGTGACCCAGTAGATTTCCCTCCGCTACGGCGAAGATGCTCTTCTTTGGGTTGAGCGAGATACCGTATTTTCTGCACCTTTCGAAGATCTGTCTGAGGTGACGCAAATGATCCCCCCGACGTTTAGAGAACACAGTAACATCATCCAAGTAGACTACCACACTTTGGCCTATCAGACCCCTGAATGCTATATCCATAGCTCTTTGGAACGTTGCTCCTGCGTTGATTAATCCAAAAGGCATACGCCTGAAAGCGAAAGTTCCCCACTTAGTCTGAAAGGTAGTCTTTAACCTATCTGGTTCAGCCACCAGTACCTGATTGTAACCAGAGAATCCGTCCAACAAAGAGAACATTTCTGACCCGGACACTGCTTGTAATATTTGCTCCATAGGGGGTACCGGGTAATTATCTTTATTCGAGGCCCGGTTTAAGTTTCGGAAATCCACGCATAAGCGAATTTCACCTGACTTCTTCCGTACCGGAACCAAATTGGACACCCATGTGGAATGGCGAACTTTAAAGATAATGCGTGCATCTAAAAGTTTTTTGAGTTCCTTTAGAATCAATGGTTCCATCGTAGGGTGTACTTTCCTGAGCTTTTGTTGGAAAGGTTTTACATTTTCTTTGATGGGTATCACATGTTGTATGATTCGAGTATCGTATGTGCGTAAGTCCTCATATGTCCAAGCGAACACGTCACGATACTTGCGAAATAGCTGAGTGAAATCCTGGGCCTCTTGGGGGGTGCAGTCCTTCCCAAGGTTGACGAATTTAGGATTATCCTCTGATCCCAAATTCACTTGTCGATGAGCTAAGATAGAGCTCTGTAATTTTGCATTTGGGGGCCCATGGAACCGATTTTGCAGATCGAAAAGCTTCTCCAGTGATACCACCCCTTTAGGCATGGGGTTTCCTTTGACTTGCTCGTACTCCTTTTGCATAGCTTGGTCGTGCTCATCTTCATCTATAGCAGCGTCTTTGAATATCTCTGAGTTGCACATAAATTCCAGCACCTGTTGATCATCATCAAAAACACGCAAATTAGTGATATTGTCTGGCACGGAGGGTTTATACATAACTTCAATAGAAAAACCATCTCTCAAAGGGGTAAATCTGGCGGCAGCATTAGCCAGAGTATCTGCCGCTGCATTATGCATTCTTAGAATAGATTTAATTCCAAAATCGTCAAAAGCAGAAATTAGCCGCCATACCTCTTGTTGATACGCCTTTAAATGTGGAGACAAACAATGAATAGTATTGCGTACCTGCCGAGTGATAATCTCGGAGTCTCCAATGACCTGTAAGCATTTTACCTTCAAATCCAGTGCTTTTTTAAGCCCAAGGATCAAAGCTTCATACTCAGCAGTGTTGTTAGTGCATTGGAACTCCAGCCGACAAGAGACTAAGAATTTTTTCTTACGGGGATCAAGAAAAACGCAGCCAGCGCCAGAACCATCAAGATTTTTGGAACCGTCGTAATACAAGGTCCATATGTCGCTTTCCGGGTCCTTGGGGGTAATGGATTGCGGAGGAGTTTCGGCTTGGTGTGCGACGGTTTGGGCTTGTTCCTCTGCGACGAGTGTCATTTCAGAAAGGACCTCGGGGCCTAATGAAGACTGGGGAGGTCGGTAACATCCAAAAATGGAATCTAGAAAACACACACCAAGTTCCTCCTGGGCAAAGCTGATGGGTTCATTTGTGGCATCCAAATCAGTTACAGTGTGTTTCATGTATGGTTCACTTTCGACTCTGATTTGGTTGTTTCTCCCCTTGTAAGGTAGCCATAAGTGGGACCAATCCGTGGCAAAGTATCCTTGCAACTTGCTGGACCAATCCCTGCTAAGCAGTACACCATAGGCTTTAGGGATGTCAACAACCACAATATCGATACATTGATGGACCCTAGAGTCGGATGAGAGGCGGATGATGACATTGTTTAATTATCCAACGGCTGGTACTTGTGATCTGTCAAGTTGAATGATTTTTGCGTCAGTTTTCTCTGGGAGAATGTTGAGTTTCTTGCACACAGATAGAGGCATGACATTTGTGGATGCACCAGAGTCAACGAGACAATTGTGAACGTTGAAGTTAAACATCTCAAAAGACAAAAGGAAGGGAGGGGTGGATCCTCTCGAATTCGTGTTGACAGCGTTCACTATAGACTGGATGTCTGGACTAGTTTGTGCAGACGTGTTGCTAACATTTTTCGTATTTTGGTTGTTGGCGAAAGCTTTTAGAATAAGTTCCTTTTGATTCGTGATGCGGGCCAACTCGTAGAGTGAGATATTAGCTCTGGTCTTTTTCATGTCCTCCACTATGTTGTAGCTAGTATCGATTTGGGGACTAGGTTCAGTGGTGGTTTTCGAGGGTTCCACCGGGAGCTTGGTTTTTTGACTTGCTTTGCCATTGCTATTTATGGGCTTTTCTGGTGTAGCGTGTCCTTCGTTTCCAGGAGGAAGAATTTTCCTCAGGAAAGCCCTTTTCTTGTCCTCATATGATTGTTCGGGGACGGTTCCTTTGCTTCTAAGACTATAATTTCGAGTGGGCTGAACCTTGGGACTGCCTGCCATGTTGATATCAATGGGAGAAAGACTCTCTCCCCCGCGGATTACATCAAAAGTTAAGACAGAGGCTCCTGATTCCCCATCTAGGAGCGAACCTTCATCTTGATCAGAAACCTCATCCTCTGTCAGGTTTCCTGGAGTTTGGTCATCCAAAAGTTGGTTAACCACCGCGGTCATGCTGCCAATCCATTGCGGGCACGTTTTTTCAGAATGGGCAGCTTGGTGAAAAGAGAAAAAATTGTCTTTCCCTATCTCTTCCACGTTGAGAGCGGCACTGGAGTTTGACGGAGGTCTGCTGGTGTTGGGGTTATTTTTCTTGAAAAAGGGTTTTGGGGTTTTAGTAGAAGTTGAGGTTTCAATGCCCTTTCTCTTTAAGTCAGAGACCTCGTTCGTTAGTAGTTTGAGGGTCTTGGCCATACTCTCGAAATCAAAAGTTTCTTTCTCTCTGTTAGGGGTGGAGGAGTGACCTTTTTTATTGATTGGTTTGTGATCATCCTTTCCCTCGTGGTCCATGACTCCTATCGACAACATGTCCTTTTCTACCGCGAGAGCAGCAGCGTAATTTTCTGTAAGAGTAGCGCGGGCCTCACGTTTGACGAAAACGGAAATATCCCTAGGGAGAGCTTTACTATAGTAGTCGATGGTGATAGAATCGTCCAATGCTAAGTTTGGAGGAAATTTTTGCAATATTGTGGCGAAGCGTTGGTTAAAGTCTTTAACTTTCTCTTTTCTATGACACTTGATAGTGCTTAACTCTGTGAGGAGCATAGAGGGTGTTTTGTCTTCTGCAAAATTTTGCAGGAACACGCGACGGAACTGGTCCCAGGATGTAATAGAAGCACTGGGTAGGGAACGATACCAGGTGGCCGCATGGTTTACAAGAGTGTGCGGGAACAGTCTACATGCGACATCATCAGACTGAACTCTCATAATTTGTAGAGACAGATAGAAACTACTAATATGGTCTTCCGCTGATGTGCCTTTCTCAGGATCGAACTTAGGAAGATGCTTCTCTGGGTGCCTAGGCATATCATGGAGAGGACCTAAAAGAACCGATGGGGATTGAGCCATCCAGGCTAGAGGCTGCACCCTCCTGGGGTGCTGATGATATCGAGTTTCTGCCTCGGACTCACTTCCCGTCCCTGAAACTGATGCTCCTTCATGATGGCGAGAGTGTTCATCTCGGTGTCTTTCACGGTTATTCACGTTTCTGAAATACTCCCAGTTGTGGGGAGGGGGCCTATTTTGGTTTTGGTGGTGATGATGGTTGGGTTGGTGTCTCCGGCCGCAAACTATATCTCCTCTACCTCCACGTCCGTGACCCCTGTTGACCCCACCCTCATTTCTTCGAGGCCTATTTCCTTCCCCCGCATTTCTTCGGGCTGTGTTACCTTCTCTTTCATTTCTTCGACCCCTTTCTCCCTCTTCTGGTGGGGAATACACTTGGTTGTTGTTCCATTGATGTAAGTCAGGCTGAGGTTCAGGGAAAGGTTCTGTATCAGGGAAACCTTCACTATCTTGGAGAATGGGGTCATTTTCCTGGACAGCCCGCCCGAGGTCTTCAATCATGGAGTTCACAAGTTCGGGTATGGTGCTGACTAGCACGCCATTACGAGTGACGTTCTCGGCTGGGGTCCTAGTGTGGGCTAGGAATTCCATGATTGGAGCATACCGTAAATCCCTGACGAGATTGCGGGTGACTGGGCGTAAGGATCTCAACTGTTCGTTTGTGATTTCAAAATATCGAGCCTCCTCCCTTGGAATATCTTCCAAGGGGGGAAGATGAGGTTCGTTATTTATGACCTCCCGGTGGGGAGTTTGTAACGGAATGTCAGTTGTATGCTGGGAGGATGCCATGGCCCTCCTTCTAGCACCAAATCTGTTGACGGGAAAATATGTCCGGCCAACAGTAGGGGATCTCCCCGGTAGAAAGTCCCAATTAGACTTTGAACCGTTTGGAGTAGGGATCCCGTCCGGGGTGTGGGTCCGGCTACCGCTTAGATGACTTTCTCTTCGGTTTCGCACAACCTGATTGAATCTGCAAACATACACTCATTCACATGATACAGAATACATGACTGATGTATCAAACCAATATATGACACTGTGCGTAGCAAGGTAATAGACGAGATGCATACGCCCAGGAAGTGTCGTTAGCAACACATCTATGGGGTAATACATGCAAGATATTCTGACCACCAAAGAAACAGTTCTTAATGGCGAGAATATCCCTTAACTCTCCGAAAGATATAACGAGATGCTAATAAAACAGTTCATTAACATTCATCATACGAGTAAATAGTAAACTTGAGCATCATAAACACAATCACAGATAGCTATGAAGCATGAATGATACTATTAATAACACAGATTCATTAATCAAACGATATTCTGAAACTGTACGCAGAATACACACAGTGTTGTCACAGCTAAACACATCATCCAATCAAAGGGGTTTTAACAAGTATTTGTATTACATATGTCAAGAGTATGGTTCTTCAATTACAATGCAATATTTCTCTTCAGTCCCACCAAGAGAAGCCCTGAACTATGTGCCCCGCAGGGGTATTTATAGATTCAAAACACGCCCTTTAGGCTTTCCGACACTTCAACTTCCCGACGGTTCAGCTTCCCTGTGACCTTTGCTGAACATGCGACCTGCGACTTGCGGAAGTAATTGACCCCACCTGGCGGCCAATGCGACCGCGACCGTGTGCCTAGCGCGGCGACCCGCGCACTCCGGGGGACGGTCGCGACGGCACCGAAAGCTAGCGCTGCGGGAGGTGGTTGTGTGATTGAGGTCGAACGCCAACTTTCCCCTTGAGGAAATCTCGCCAGGTCTGGTAACCTATAGCGCGGCAAGGAGGGGTTTCTCTTTTTAACGGGAACGGCCTCTAGGCATTCGTACCCAGCCCCTTCTGGGAGACGGCGGGACGAGAGGAGGCAAGCCAGGAGACTGTGCCTGGAGCTAGCAAGCAACCATTTAGGCCCCCGTGATGCCTCGACCTCGTGTGCGGCACAGAAATTTTTGTCTCACGGTTGTTAAAAGACCATTCCCTCGCTTCACCTCGCTCCCGTCAACTTTAGTTTCATCCAGTGCCCCTAATGACGGAATGTGATGAAGAGCGTTCATGGATCTGTCACCATCATCAGTATTTAGGCGGGTGATCACCGCAGCCCTAAAATTAGCGCTCATTGGACTGCATATTCATCCGAATTTGTACTTTGGCTTCCTGTGTATGACTCCAATCCTTCCTAGGCACATGTTCGGGAGCTTGCTGATACTGCGCTGTCCAGTTCATCATTTTGTCCAGAGGTGCCGAGGCTTCCTTGAGATGCTCGTGCTTCCGTTTGGTTTCCTCTCGTGCCTCTGCCAATGGGGCCACTGTTTCTTTTAGTCTGAGCATTTCTTTATAGACTTGTCTCATGGTCATTTCCAACACATCACACTCTTTCCTGATCGCCAGTGGGACCTCGTTCACTTGGGCGGGCTTACCCTGGAGTTGTAGCATCTCACTCTCTAATCTTGATTTCTCCTGCTCCGCTGCTTTTAGCCTGTTCTGTAGGGAAATAATCTCCCTGCTCATTCTAGTGACATTTTCCTCCGTGGCTGCGGCAAAAGCGGTGCCTGCTGACGCTATCATAACAGGGTTAGTCCTTGTATCTAGGACTATGTCTTTTCCAGTGGCGACCGTAGATATGGCGGGATGGCTTTGCGCCAAGGATTTCCTTTTCTCCTGCCGTATTTTGAAAGAGAATTGGTCAAATGTCAATCTGGTGTGGTCGAAGACTTCTTCTTCTTGCTCCCCGAGAAGATCATCAACACTGAGGGTACTTTTCGCGCCACCTGCAGGGATATCTAGGGGAGATATGTCAATGTCGTCTATCAGCTCGTCCTCCTCATCCTGTGTTTGATCCTTTTCTTTCTCCTTTCGCCGGCGCTCGGCTTCTGCCTCACGGTCTTCTTCCCTTCTTCCTCGTTCGACCGCCCGTTCTCTTTCTACCTTTTCCGCTCTGTCCCGGCATCTTTCTTACGTTTGTCTTCATCCTCCTTCATTTTCTTCTCTCTCTTCCTTTCTCGTTTGGGCTTCTGGCCGCCCGCGTCGATCCGAGGTGTCGTCCTCCGTGGATTCTGTCCTATTCGTTTCTTCATTCTCGGAAAAATAAAGAGCCCAAGTTTGTATTCTCATCTTCAAATTGGGTGATCCTTCTCTTTCCTGCCGCAGTCGATCCCCCGGAGCTAGATGCCCTGTCCTCGCGTTGTACCGCTCTTTTCGCTCCTCTCGCCGCGCTCACATGCTGATAACTCCATCTAAAATTGGCCCTTTTACAATGCTCAGGAACTATCCTGACTGGGTCATAAGTTCGGCAATCCAGATTCCTGAAGTGGTAACTTTTTATCTCTTCCCCTTCATGCCCTACTTCTCTGAAGTCCTTGACCGTATAAGCACCAATGGTGAGATGTAGAGCGGGCCAAGGTTTCTTCTTCCCTTTGGAAAGGACATTGGAGAAGCCCGAGGTCATCTGGGAACATACCTCCTGCATGAGCACCTTATCGGTAATAAACTTAGGCAGAGCATGTGGTGCTTTGAATGAGCCAACACTTCCTGATGATTGTAAATTCTGCGACGAAAACCCATGGTGCCACCCGACTGGCAGCTCTTCATTGGGTTTTGCTGATGCGTGTGTAAGCCCTTGCACCAGCATTTTAGAAGGCAATATGTCGATGTCAGTGATTTCACCATGACATAATGACCACTGATTCTTAATTTTCACACCCCAGAAAATGGATTTTGGCCTGTTCGGGAGTCCCTGCCAAAATATCCTCAACAGTGCACCGTGTGCACATCATCTGAACAAATAATAAGCCACAAAATCACACACGACCCTCTGCCATCTGGGTTGCCTGGGCATTTTCAAACGGGGGTGGCGGTGGAGCCACGAGACCAAACCCCACGGAACTTGGTGCTGCACCATGGCGGCAGTTCATAACAGAAGTCCCAAGTTCCGTTGAAATTGGTGGCGTCCAAACGTCCGTACACTCTGCACAGCATGGCGGCCACTAACTTATACACCTTCCTCAGACTGGCCACCGAGTACTCCTGGTCTTTCTTGATTTTAAACTTATCTGGTTCCGCCCACCATTTTCTGATTGTATCAACCATCGGCACTTCATTTGCAGAAAACCATCTCGGGGTAAAGTTTACCTCTGGTTGGGGTAGCGAGTAGTAGACCTGTGCTTTTGAGCTCTCCAACGTTGCAAAAGCTCTACCTCCACTATCTCGGATTGCGAAATTCTTAGGATCCGTCTTCTGTAGGATCCAGTCTTCTGGCGGGATGTGACCCTGCTAGGTGCAATTTGGATTTCTTGACCTTCAGGTATACTTCTCGGTCCGGGAGATCTTCTGGAAACTCATCTTCTGTTATGGCGAACTCGCAGTATACTTCATACCACCTAAGGCTGTCCTCCTTTGCGAAGGTGCAAAGGGTGTCTCTGTATATTGGTGGAGGAGATGTTTGTATGTCTGTGTCTGACTCTTCCTCCACCACCTGCTTACTTCTCCTTCGGGATACCCGGGGTGCCATATTGCTAGAGTCGGAGAGGACCGATATCGTGTCTGCTCTAAATTCACCTGTTGCATTCAAGAAAGAATCCCAGGATGAGAAAGACATGATGATAACGGCTAAATACAGTCTACACATGCAGAGTTTAATTAACTGTTCTCTGGGGGGTCGCAGGGTCGCTGATCTACAAAAGAACTCACATGCGACCTCGTGACCTTGCGACTAGGTCGCAGGGTCGCAGAGTCGCTAACAAGGGGGCGCGCGACCTTGCGACTTTGCGACCGGGTCGCTGGGTCGCAGGTCGCACTTGAGCCTGCCGGGGGGTTTCGAGCGCGCGCGGTTTCGCGGATAATCTCTCCCTAACGGGAAACATACGCGGCTGGAAAAGGTCTAAAATGGAAATAAGGCACAGCCATGAGGAAATGGGCAAGACACAGGCGACCCGGAGGTTTATGGGAACCAAAACAAGAATAAAACTCAACCGGAAACCCTATCTTCTCACCAGCAAGTAATTAAGACCATGGGGTGGCTAGATTTTAGCAAGAAATGCTGGGAAAGGAAACACAGGGAGGAAATGGCCACTTACCCGGAAAAAAACGCGCCAGCCGACCTGTCAGAGAAATTCCACGATTTTCGCCGCGAGTCACAAATGCGACCTAGCGACTTGCCCTTATAAAAAGGAGTCGCACGTGCGAACAATAAATGAGGTCGCAAGTTGATAGTTTGTGACCTTGCGACCTCGCGACCTTAAGGTCGCTGGGTCGCAAGGTCGCTGAGTCGCTAATTCCCCTAATTACTTAGTTTTGCGACCTTGCGACCTCGCAACCTTAAGGTCGTTGGGTCGCAAGGTCGCAAATTTCCTGACTTTCGACTCTTGCGACCTGGCGACCTGGCGACCTTGGGGTCGCAGAGTCGCATAGGTCGCATGGGTCGCAAATCATGGATTTGCGACTTAGCGACTTGCTCTTAAAAACTTTACTTGGCTTTTTCTCCTTTAGTTTCAAAGGGGGGCTCCAAAATTTTTGAAGTGTGTGTTATTATTTTTGTATTTTTGGAGGGTGTTGTAGGGGCTACAACAACAGGGTAGGCCACCATAGTCGAGCTCTCAATATTTTTTGCGTCATTTCTTTCCCTATGTAGTGACCTCCTGCTACACTGTCATGAGCTTCTGCCAACATAACGTGCCTTTCATGCTCCAAAACATATCTTTGCAGCACTTCATCAGCTCCCATCTTATATAGATGGCCTGCGATGATAGTAAAATCTGTTGTGCGGGTTACCAACTCTTCCCTCTGCTGTACCAAATACGCTATAGGTGCCATTCCCATAGTTAGGAACTTAATGATTTTAGTGAAGTGCGCATCAACTACATTAATAGCGAACAACTGTGCATCAGGCAATCCTTGTTCCAGTTTGGTCGACTCCTCACCACTCTCAATTCGGGACAAGTGATCTGGCCCAGTAGTCAACTTCCTCATCTTGACCATGACCTCAAAGTCGTATTCCTGGAACAGCAGTATCCATCGACAGATTCCCCCCCCAACACAGGCTTATTCACCAGGTATTTCAAAGCCAAATGATCTGTAAACATTTTGAAGTGTCCTCCTAAAAAATAGTGTCGATATATGTAATGCATAGACCATGGCCAATCCCTCCCGCTCTGTAGTGGATTAGTTTCCCTCCACGTCAGAGAGTTTCCTACTAGAAAATGCAACAGGGTGATCAATGTCTCCATCTCCAGGCTGCGTGAGGACAACTCCTAGGGTGATTCCTGATGCGTCTACGTGAACATGGAATACCTTCACTCAGTCAGGAAAGATGATAATAGGCGTAGAGACCATCTTCTCCTTGAGTAGCTCAAAGCTCTTCTGACGCTCGTCATCCAAAAAAAACAAAACATCCTTCTTAAGCAATTTCTCCATAGGCGCTGTGATCAGCACGTACCCTTGAATTAAATTTCTGTAGTAACCTGTATGTCCGAGGATCGAGTGTAGCTGTTTCTCAGCTATACGTACTACCAGGTTTATGATAACTACAACTTTCACAAGGTCAACCATCAACCCCTGTCGATAAACTATATGTCCGAGCAAGATTCTGAAGGGTACGCAGAATATGCACTTCTTGATATTCAGTGAAATATGGTGTTTTCGACAGGCATCCAACATCATGCATAGGTTCATGAAGTGCTTCTTCACTAAGCTGAAGACAGTCCAATCATCAAAATAAACCTCCAAAAATTTGTGTATGAACTATTTGAACACTGCGACTACTACTCGTGAGAATATGGCAGAGGCATACTTGAGTCCTAACGGCATGATAGTATACTGAAATGATCCCCATTCAGTAGTGAATGTAGTTTTTCTGCGATCCTAAGGTGCGATTCTGATCTGATGGTAGCCCGAGAACCTGTCAGTAAATGAGTACGCTTCCTGCCCTCCCACACTATCAAGGATTTCATCTGAGAACGACGTGGGAAAGGGATCATGCACGCAGGCATCATTCAATTTGCATAAGTCCACACAGATTCGTATCTCTCCCTTCGTCTTTTTCTCCTGAACCACCATCGGACTTACCCAGTTTGACTATTCAACTGATTCGATGATACCTGTGGCGAGCATCTTGTCAATTTCTTCCTTGACCTTTTGTTTATACTTAGGGTTCAACCGATAAGGCCGCTACTTTACAGGGCACGCATATGGTTTGAACGTGATGTGCATGACCCCTAAGTCCCCTATGATCCCCTTAAGCTCCAAAAACTTCATCGGGAATAATATTTGATATTTTGTGAGTAGTTATGCAACTTTGCCTAATGTATCATTATCCCAGTAGTCCCCAATCCTAGCCAACTTAGGTTTCTCCTCCGTCCCAATGTTGACTTCTCACAGTTTGTAGTGGAGGTCCAACCATTATGCATTCTCCTTCCGACTTTGGGATAGATACATTTTGTGGATCCTCATCCCACTCCTCTATGGCTAAAGTCCGGTAGTTGACAATATCCTACATCTGCGTTTCCCATGTCGGTGCCCCAAGTGCTGGGTAAGGTGTGATCCATCAAATACGAAGGTTTCTATATCCTGCAGAGCTTCGTCAAGCACCTTCGTTCCCTCTACTAACCCAAATGTCCCTAAAAATTCATCCTTTAGTGTTTCCCAGTGGTGGGTGCGCTGATGTAGCTCCGCATCTAAATACCATTCATTGGCAATTGTTCCCAAGGCATGAATAAATAGGTGAACCCATTCTTCTGTATTCCGGTCACATCATTTCTCCATCCAAGTGAATAAATGCTCACGCGGGTCCCCTGGTCCAAGGAATGTCTTGATGTGCAAGTGAAATGGAGGTTCAAATCACAGGATCATCATATCCCAACACTCTTCCCAATCCTGGAATGCGCACATGGCTAGATTAAGGGCCCATAACCTTCGCTCTCTCGGAAACTCAGCTTCAAATGCTTGCAAAAATCCTTAATACTACCAAAGCCATCAAAGTAGGGTAGTTCTCTTACCTCGAGGAGATGCATCGAAATTTATTGGTGATTCTAAGACATCGCAGCGCAAATACATCATGTAACCGATTCTGCCAATTTTCCATCTCCCCGTCGGAGTCAAAGAAAAATTTGCTATATTTTTCCCAGCAAAGTACACCATCAACCATGGGATTGATAGAATATTCATCCCGCGCAGTTAACTTATAAATATGGTCCGCATCCTCTTCTTCATGCACCGACTCTGTATATCGTTCTCCTTCTGTGGGGTCTAATGGTAGTATCACCCGCATACCTTCATTTTCAAACACCATGCTTCTTTTCTTTAGGTTGATGATACCTCCCATATCTATGGCCCAATCTAATCCTAGGAGCGCAGGATAGGGGTCAACATCCTCTACAATCTGAATGACCTCAAAGCAGCCTGGACCTTAACTCCTGCGATATCTACCATGATATTTGACAGTCTCCCCAATGGTATGATCTTCTGCTGGTTGGCCATGTGCAACTGGATAGTGGACCATTCCAATTTAGGTTCTCCCATTTGTTTCCAAGTTTTCTTGGTCAATACGTTTGCATCTGATCCCAGGTCCAAAATAACCTGATCCATTTCATAATCACCAATTTGCGCTATTAGCCGCATTTCCCTACCAGTGCGTTTCTTATGCTTTTATAGTTTATGCACATCCTTAACTTCTAGGGGTGGATTAGTTCTTTCTACGTAGCTGTCTATTAATGCTTAGAGGTTTTCTATGGCCTGTTGGTTGTGCAGAAGCTTCATACATGCCTACAAAAATGTTTTAACCTCGTCATCTACTTTGAGGTTTGCGGGGACTTCAGAAGTAGACGCCTCAGCCTTAGCAAAGTCTAGGAGAGCTGCGACAAAGGTTTCATTTTCCTTCTATAGGTCCAAACCTTCTTTTTTAATGCCTAATTTTCGGATAAGAGGCTTAGCCGCAACTTTCTCCTCAGCTCCCCCAGTGGCCATGCCACTGCATGTTATGACATTAATGCTTGGTCCTTCATCTTGAGGTTCTGCCTTAACCCTTTGCACATTCTACATAGGTATCTGCTACTTTTCCTGCATTTTTTCTATCATAATTGGGCAGTCTTCAATCACATGATCCAGTTGTCTACAATATATGCAAGATTTATTTACAAGGTTCGGGCAGTCCCTCGCAATGTGCCCTACTTCCCCACAGTTATAACAGATCAATTGTCCTCTTCCCTGGACCTGTGCTTCCACCTCTGCCCCCTCCCCTGCCCCTAGCTAGGGAGCCACCGATGCCCGAGGGGGATCTTGGTGAAGAAGGGTTTGCTTGTACCCTATATAGGTTTCCTTGGTCTATTATTAAATCATAAGTGCGACAGTTCTGTTCATCGTATCCTACTGATTGGAAAAACCAACACCATTGTTGCTTTAGTTCTGGAACATACGCACATAGACGGGGGCATTGGTTAGTATCATGCAGGCCAACTATGCGACAATCATCACACCACAACGTTGGTCCACTTGGTCCCATAGTCTCCCTAGGCCATAATGGACTGGGTCCCCCAGCCTGGAGGTATTCTGCCAGTAGTGGGAACTGATCTTTGGTATGGCTTTATACCTTGCATCGTATGCACCATACATCTAGGCTAGCTTCTTTCCCTCGGTCCTTTCATAGGTTCTGAATTTCCATGTGCATTTCCTCCAACTGCCCTTGGATTTGTTGTACTCCTAGTTGGGTATCATCTCTTGGCATGGCTTCTAACTTCATATAAATCTCTAGAGATTTTTCCTGCAAATCAATGTCTTGCTGACCCATAGGTACGTACAGGTGAGGCAGTAGCATAGTGATGAACCATTCCTTGTGTTGTCTGTCATTATACAGAAATTCCCCTTCTCTGATCACCTTCTTTAGCTGCTGGTCAACCTCCCATACAGACTCAGAGGGCCCTTGCTTGAAATATTTTAGGTCATTCACTATATGAGAGTAGGACTTAGGCTTCTGAAACTGCTCTTTTAGGGCATTTTTAACCTCTTGAATGGTCACATTCGCATGTTGAGCTATGTATCCCATATACCAATCCAGGGCTCTTCCTTCAAAGGAAAGGGATAGCTGCGCCCTTTTCACAACATCACTGGCCACATTCTGCGCACTCCATACTAACCCTACGACAAACCAAAACTAGTCCATGTCTTCACCCCCTACGCCTCTAAAGGTAGGTAGCTTCATGTGTGAGGCCATCTCGTCTTCTGATGGGGGGGAGGTACGGGTGATTTTTTACCCCTATGCTGGTTTGAAGGTGGTGTATTTGGAGGGCTATGCACAGCCAAATCCCTTACTAGACTGTAGAAATATTTGTCTCCTTCTTGATCAGTTCTGTAGTATTTACCACTTCGTGTTGTACCCTCGCTTTGATCGAAGCTCATTCACTCTGTATGGTTACACAGAATGCCCTTTTCGCACAATAAAATTTTGAATAATAAGGACAGTGTTTTCATTAAATTACCTCAGAACCCTTTGAGAACCTCCACTCTACTTCTGAATAGGAAAAAAACTAATCAACTGCGAATTACATCACAAATCCTCCCAGCACACTATCCACCCAGTGATCTACCATATGAGTGATGGTATTATCAGTTCTTCCTAACTGTTGGATCAACTCTAGAGTCCATTGCGCGACCCACTCGTCCTTCCAACACATATGGAAATCTACAAGCCTTTCCAGCCACTCCTGAAGCTCGTTCGCAAATGTTACAAAGAATATTTCGTAGACTTTAGTGAAAATGTACTTATTCTTCCACTTCTCCACCGTCAGCTTTGTGTTGTGATTCTCTTTTACCACAAATTCCTGAACCTGTTTTTTAAACCACTCTTTGATTTCTCTCCTCTCATGTCTCCAATGTTCCCTTGGAATTACCTGATCTCTCTCTCAAAATGCTCCTGGTCCCGACAATGGAACCATTTTTTGGCTCGAGGGGTCTTGATCCAGGTTCAAAGGTTAAGGCTTGCCAAAAAATCCCTATACTACTAGTCCTTTTGGTAGTGACCTGCTTGCGCAAGCCAAAGTCTAACCCGAAGCAGCATGGGAGGGTGTTGGAACCAAGTTTCCACACCTTGAGAGAGAGTAGGTAAGCCAAGCGGATCCACGTCTGCAACCTATCAGGTTAGCACAAGACAGGTCTATTCACAGGTTTGTTAACAATATAATCCGTATTATACAAAGCTATTACCATGCAGAGATCTAGTCAATACCTTCACATCCATAGTTGTATCAGTAGTTATCAACACACAATATCATAACACATCATTAAACGATTACAGATATACCATAACACAGACAGATTCGTAGCATAAACAGATAACACAACTGTATTCGTAGCTACAATAGATCCCAAAGATTCACATCAATAGTAACACATTAGATCAGATAACACAGAGATAATTTAACTATATACGCATATATTAGCATCCAAAATCCAGTACAATCCAAACACAGCCTGCACACACAGCCAGTAGGGTCAGAACACAATAGGACTGAGGATCTCCGTGCACATAGCCAACAGGAGTCCTTACCCAAACAACCTAACAACAGATCTAACAATTCTCACTTAGCATCATACTTAATTCTTGCCTACATTAAGACTCACAATGTTCATCTATTTATATCAACTTAGCCTACACTTCCAATGGTCCGCAAACTGTGGGTTGCGGACTCTTGGTATACCCTTGACCCATTACAATGCATTCAGGGCTTTGACCCACCCCAAAACCCCTGTGTTAGACTAATTAATATACAAAATATACAAAATTGTACAAAATTCATAGCTTTAGGGGACCCTCTTCCAACAATATTGATGAAACTATACAAGAAATTGTTGTGAGTAAACCAATTTATGATGATGATTCCCTGCAAGGAGATCAGCTAATAGATAATGTTGTTTTTCATGAAGAAGATAGGGATGTCATGTTTGATAATTTTGAAGAAGTTTTCTTGTTTAAAGATGAATTAGACTATGAATTTGATGAGTATGAACTAGAGAGAGACAAAATTCCAGAGATTGAGTCAGAATGTCTTGTAATTGAGGTTTGCATCCAACACTCAGATAGCAGAAGGTTATACTTCCCTATGCCTTCCTATCAATCAATAACCAAGTGTTCTTTCAGATCAGAATGAAGGGAGTACTTGTATTTTTGTTGCTGGATCTCATGACAAGGTAATGCTTCAGGATTTTCAAGATCCCTTTAGTAGTCTTTTGCAAGCATTGGTGAAGATGAATGTTGTCTTGTTTTTCAGCATAAGTCTTGCTTTCAGTTTTATTGTGAGTTTCCTACATGTACATCATTATGCCTGCTTGAGGAAATTGAGATCAAAACTTCAGTAAGTAGCCATCTCCTGAATTGGTTACACTGGAAGGATGATTTCACCTAATCAACAATTGTGCAGCATATTAGAGTAGGTTGGTATCATTTCAGTGTGATTTTATTTTATTTTCAGCAAGTGTTGACAGAATTCATCAAGGTTTGAAGCCCTAGGTGAAGACCCTAAGGCTTTTATGATCTGTTAGTGTGGGTTGAAGTTTTGCAGTATGTTTTTAGTTTCATTTTACAAATTGGACTCCATTACCCAATGGATAAGGCACTGATCAATGAGTTCCCAAAGGTCTGCGGTTCTCGACACCTCCTTCAGAGCTATCTTCCCTAGCTGGAGCCGATGTTAGCACTGGTATTTGCATCCCACCCATCCCACCTTATTTGACTCTGCTTTTACCTCATCTCCATCACTATCATTTACCTTGCTTAATTTTTTAAACATTTTTCCCAAGAGTCCCATAATCACCATGGTCATCATTCAACTCATTCTTCCATGTTGTGCCATCATTAGGTCATAGGGTCAAAATCATGAAAATTGGTCATTTCACCATCAAATTCATCTTTTGAAGGAGTAGTAATAGTAAAAGGTATTCAAAAATGTTAGGTTCTAAAACTATCATTTCCAAATAATTGGCTTTGTGTTTACCACATTTATCTCTCAGTTGTGCTTGGAAAGCTCATTTCCCTCTCCTAGGGTTTTGAGGGAATTTTTCTTGGTTTCATGACTTCCATGGTTAAATAATCAACAAGACTTGTATATTGATGCTCTTACACCTTCCTCTTTCCTTAATATACCTTCCTAAACACTTCCCATCACTCATATCCCTCAAAATCATCATTTTTCCACCAGTCCTAGCCTATTGCTACAATTTGACACTTTTCAAGACTAGGCATGTGTTTTTCCTTTTCGAACCCTTCCCCTCACTAAATACTTGAAATTCCACTTTCCTCTACTCTCTAACATCTATCCCTATCCCCTAAAATTTCCCCAAATATTTAGACAACCCCTAACCCCTTCATTCTCCTCCCTCTACAAGGCAATCCTAAATCCCCTGTTTTGCCTACACCAAACCCTAATTTCCTTTCCCACTGAGCTAGGTTTTTCTATGGAATCAGAGACATATGAGAAGAGGAGGAATAAGGGAGGTAATTTCAGCAATTATGAGATCATTTCAGTACCTAAACTTCATTTCTCCGTAATTTTTTGAGAATTCATTCCAAGATTCAAGTCATTTTCCACTCATAGGGCCGATTTTTCTTCAAATTGTGTTTCTGACCAAACCAAGATGAATTTGACAAAAGTGAGTAATTTTTTTTTCTATAATAGGTCAAGGAAGAAAAAACCCCTTCATTTTTTACACAGGTTTCATGTTTTTGGAGAAATGTCAAAAATACAGGTGCCACAAGAGAGTTGCTGCACTTCTAGAGTGACCTTGCGAATTTCACGTTTTCTCCTATCTGGAATCTCCAAATCACTTGCTTGATAATTCAAATGAAAAATATATTGGAATATGTTTCCAATAAGCTATCATGAGCTCAATTTGGAGTTGAGGAAGGCCTCCAAACATTGTCTGCAACATCACTTTTCATTTCTGCACGTTTTGACCAGACTTGGGAGAATCGATTTTTGACAAGGAAAATCAACTCCAATAAAAAAAAGGTATATTTGGAAATTAGATAGGATAATATTTCCAACAAGCTATCTTGGGCCTAATTTTGACACCGATAAGGCCTCCAAATTTGGTTCACAAAAACGTGTTGCACTAGCGCTGCGCTTTTCCTTCTGGTCGTTGCGCGTTTACTAGTCTTGGGAGAAGTGATTTTTGACAGGGAAAATGGGCTTCATTTTGTAAACTAAAGGTATTTATGGAAATTAGAATTGAAGAGATTTCCAACGAGGCATCTTAGATCATATTGGGAAACTAGGAAGGCACTCAAACTCAGCCTTGAACATAGGGGATATTTTTTTCTTGCTTCTTGTGCGTTTAACAAGAAAATGGTGCATTTGGCAGTCTTCAGAAATATTATGAGTTTCACCCCAGTTTTGAATTTTAACTTGCAAAATGTTGAATTTACCTATGTAAATGATGAATATGAATGTAATTATCATTTTTTTACTATTTACTAGGGTAAATACATTAGTTAAATCAAGAAAATGAGGTGTAATGAATCACTTCACAAAAGTTAGGGATGAGTCACTTTGATTGCCCTATACTCTAGGTTTCAGTTCAGACTTTAGTGGATCAACTTCTCCTCTCATGGATTCGACCCTTGATGTCGGGAGAGGTTGTTTGAGGCCTATATCGGGTACTTTTTTACTCATTTTCAATGGTTGGAAGTTGGAATCTGTTTCATTTTGCTAGTTGATCAAGGGAACTTGTACTCAGTTTTGGCCAAGCTAATAAAGAGGATTTATAGCTACATTTATGGGATACTTGTGGTATTTAATGTCTTTCATTGTTTCTTCTTCAGTCACATATGTTTGAATGTATTTTTCATCTTCACTTTCATGTCTATGTTATGATATTTTATAAGTTTGAAATTCAGAATACATGCTTGCACATGCTCTGTTTTGGGTAACTGATCATATTTTGTTTCATATCTTCTGTCTGAGAGAAATACATCTCTTATTCTTCCACCAAATTCCTTACATTTTCCAAACCACTCCATAACCATTTCACTCAAGTGATTGACATTATACCTACCTTTCCCCATTCATCCCTGCAACCCTAAATCTATAGCCCTGATCTAGTTTTCCTTAACCTAATTCATTTATCCACTGATGTGCCCAACCAAACCAAATCAAAACAATCCCTGCAAATCATACCTAGCCTAAAACCCTAATTTCTCCAACCCTCCTAGTTGTGACCCTTTTGGAGAGATCCCTCTCTAGCTTGATAAGGCTAGCTATCAAGTCAAAAGCTTGGTTTGTGGTTACCTTTGTTGGGATTCCTTCCTCAGCATTGGAAGTCTGGTGGAGTGATAACATGTCACACAACCCCAAGGTGTCCCATCAAGATTTATCCACCAAGATGCTACACCAAGAAGCCCTAAACGCATAATCGAGGACGCTGCCCCATCACCATACAAGAAAGAACAAAATGCCTCCACAAAATGTGTGTGTAAAATGAGCTCCAAGTCTCTCCAATATAAAGGCATATGTGGGGGTGTGTGACACGTCTGTTATGCATGTGGGATAAAACAGGCCGACCTTGCACATGTGGAATAAATTCAAAATACACGTTCTTCTCATCTGATCAAGATGATCTTTAGATTGATATTGCACCTCTCCGAAAGAGGAATCTAGTAAAAATATTGGCATTTTCATCTGAGCATCACAACATGGAGTTTGGACCTAATTTCCCAAAATTAACACTCCCTCTCAACTAGAGAGAATTCCATCCACGAGTGCCATCCAGACATCGTGCGTCATCCCGCCATAACTTGCTTCACTGGCTTCTTTATTTCAAAGCAAAAGGTGAGTCACAAAGGCATCACTCCTAGCTAACCCGAAGTCGTCTCAGAGGTCTGAAACCTCTATAGGAATCAAAGGAGTCACATACCAACCCAAAGTTTGTTTGACTGAATCGAAGTTAGTTGGAGTTCTGAAACCTCACTTGGACTCAAGAGAGTCATATACTAACATGACGTTAGTTTAACTGACCCGAAGTTAGTTTAACTCACCCGAAGTCAGTTGGAGGCCCAAAACCTCACTAGAATTGATCCTAGATCAAGTGGTTGGACATGTGACATCCCAGACATAGAGAGTACGGAAATCTCTGATGCATCCATTGGTCTTGCTATGGTCTCTATTCAAATTTCCCACCTCGTTGGAAAATGAGAGGTACTTCCCATGAGTCTAAAACTCCATGGGTAGGATGCATATGGGGCATAGATCAGAGAGAGGTAAACCAACTCAATATCATCACAGTGGGTGGAATCACACCAACTAGGTTCGGCAAGCCTAGCCCTGTGGTTACTTATAGCTTCAAGAAGTTATCCCCAAAGCCCCCCTAGAGGTCCTAGAGCTCATAATCCAACATGACCCTCCAAATAGGGTCGTTCCATGATTCCAAGATTCTAACATAAGGTTAGGAACATGAACTTCCCCAAGGGCTTTGTGAAAATATCAATTACCTACTCATCGGTTCCTATATGATCGAGCCTTACGCTGCCTCGATGTACCATATCCCAAATAAAATGGTACTAGACATCAACATGCTTGGATCAATCGTGGAACACAGGATTCTCTGACAAATTAATCTCCCTATGGTTATCACAGCGAATAACGGTGGCATCTATCTCATGCTCAAACAACTCACTGAAGAGCTTTCACAACCAAGTGACTTCATAATAGGCCATACACACTGCAATGTATTCAGCCTCAGTGGTGCTCAAAGCTACCGACTTCTGCTTCCTGCTTGAAGCAGACCCAAGTGTGAAGTAGCATCCATATATGCTCTTGCAATCCACCACACTGCTTGCCCAACTAGCATCAGCATATACACAGAGTCTCAAACTCCCGGAAGTGTATCTCATCCCATGGTCTATCGTGCCCCAAAGATATCTCAAGATTTTCTTGGCACCAACCTAGTGAATGTTATGAGGATAAACCATGTGTTGACTCAAAGTGTTCACTACACAACATATGTTTGAATGGATGTCCCCTAAGAACATCAGGGCCCCTACAAGTTTACAATACTCAGTAGGATTTTCTAGCACAGTCCCAGCAACGCTTTCACTCAACTTATTAAATTTGAGTTCCATTGGTGTCGACATGGACTTACAGCCCACCATACCAAACCTTTCCAGCAGCTTCACAATATATTTTCCTTGAGAAAGAAAAATCTCGCCAGGTCTCTGCCAGACCTCCAGGTATAGGAAGTAATGCATTAGTCCTAGGTCCTTCATGTTGAACTTGGAAGTGAGCTCTCTCTTACACTAAAGAATGAGAGGGTCAACAACTGTCAAGAAGAGATCGACCACATAGAGAACCAGAATCAGAGGCTTTTCTCTATCAACCTTGAAGTAAAGGGTTTGGATCAACATTACTTCGAGTGAAGCCCAGGTTCATCAAGTAGCTATCTATCATCTTGTACCAAGCCCTAAGGGCTTGCTTCAACCCATAGAGGGATTTCTTCAATCTGCATGCATGAGAGTCTCTATCCTGGACTTCGAACCCCAAAAGTTGCTCCTCATACACCTCTTCCTATATCGAACCATGCAGAAAAACAGTCTTCACATCTATCTGATGTAGACTCTATCCTTGCGTAGCAGCAAAGGCAATAATAGATCAGATGGTAGTATATCGAATCATAGGTGCAAGTATATCATCATATTCTACACCTTCCTTTAAAGAGAAGCCTCGGGCAACAAATCTTGCCTTGTAATTTTCAACACTCCCATCAGATCCACGCTTGATCTTATAGAGTCATTTTGAGGTGACAACAGCTTTGTCCTCTAGTCTTGGGACCATATCCTAGACATCATCCTTCATAATGGACTCGTACTCTTTGTGTATAGAATCCTTCCAGACTTGATGCTTTACGGCTTCACGTTGTACTCATGTCTGCTAGATAACCTTGGTATCTATATGGCTTCTTTCTTTCCCAGAATGTCCCCCTTTGGGGCCATATGACTCTCGGCATCCTTGAGAGTGTCTCTGATCCATGAGGGTATCTTCTTCTTTCTTCCAACAACGTTATTTTCTTAGGAGCATATACAGTTTTGGTCTCCCTCTTAATGCCAGCTCCTCCACTGTCAAGGCCGTACAAGAATCATAGCCATATACTGCTATATATCTGTCATACATTTTGACAGGTATCATATATTTTCAAATCATTGATTACAGTGTTGCTATAATATTATCGTGCACGTCACTATCATATTTATCACACCCATACAAAATGAAATATAACAAAATTCATGGTTATGTATATTTTTCCATATGCCTCTGAAGATATCATAGATCAAGATCATATAGATTCTTCCATATGTTATTGTCCATATCTTCCTACACAACAAGAACAAATAAAATGACTTAATTGCTGAAGATGAACTCCACTTACATCCCTTTTGTCTCTAGAATATTATCCTCCAATACCTCTGCCTCAACTATTCACAATATCCTCCACTGCTTCAAATATGCTTCTACAACCATCTCTTTAATATGCCTTCTATCAATGACAAGGATCCACCAAGGTCACTGAACATAGGCCTATATTATATTTCCCTCCTGATGGATCTCTTTGCTATGCTCGAGAGCACTCATGTTGGCACAAGCTGGGAGCACCACAACATAGGTGAACTTGATCGGTTGGATTTCAGACCATTGCATCTAGTAAAGGAATCACAAGGCCTCCTCCCCATACCCATTCTTGGCATAAGCTGAAATCATCACTAGTATATATGTTGCCCAGAGAGTTCCAGCAAACATCCAGCTCCAGAAAAAACCATTTCCAGTGATTAGAATCAACTACCCAAATAACTGTATAGTCCTATTGTTTAGATTACAACCTGCAAGAATACACAAGCATCTAATATAACACAAGCATAAAGATATCTCGACATTAATGTGAGGAAAACACTTCCCAGTATCAAGCCTTGGACTGGATATGATAGTATGTCCCCAAAAATAGTCAGCATTTGGGTATCACAGCTGTTTAGAGATCATAAATTCATTGTAGCATCTACCATATCATCAACAATGGCTCAGAACTCTCACGCAGTCAGCATATGACTCAAAATGAGCCTCTCCAAGGAGAAATACAGCCCCACACTATAGGAGAAAAGTGGAAACTTAAACAATAATTTTCTCACGTTACAACATTGTCAACAACACAAATTACTCTCACCAACTCTACATCTTTCAGTCATGCACGAAGGTACAAGTGAAATTCCTTGGTCACATAGCACACTAACGTCTTTTTCTATATCAATGCTAGCGCTGATGCCACTACCACTGCTAAGATCTCCCGCTCTCAGAACACCAATATTATTAATGGAATTTTTACTGAATAAAGTTCTAGTTTTTGTGCTGGGGATATTTTTGGTACTGTGATGTTGACTGAAAGATTGAAAAAAAACACCTTTTTTTTACTCTGAGTACAGATTGGTGGCATTATGACAATCACTTAGTGATTAAATGGAATTATAGAGATTGCAATTTCAGATATCCTCTCGCTTGAATTGTTTTGATGGCACTGCTATCATGTAAGAGTGAAACAGTCACACATCATGTACATATTATAGCCAAAGGAGCGATGTCACCATGTCACAAAATGTCAACATCCAAGTCATGTGAATCATTGTAAAAATACAAACCCATACGCTGCATTTTTTAGTCTACTGTAAAATACCTTGAATACAAGAAAATTAAGAATCGATGCCATGTACCTACTGCTGAAGAGGCCAATGCATATTGAAGGAAAATATGTAACTACTAGAGCGAAAATATTCTAAGACCATAGCTTACATTACATTGAGACCTTATTATACATTTTCATTACAGTGAGGAAACCGTAACTGAGGATCTGTGTGAGACCATATCTTTTTGAAATAATGAAATGATGTCAAAATTCTATGCAGATGCCACACTTATTGTGGTGAGTGCCATATAGTAATACGATGGTCAAGGATTATAGTGAGAGCAAAGGTTCTGTGCCAAAGAGAATAAATATATCATGTCATCACAAAGACTAATGTCATTGCGGGGAACATATACATAGTGTCGTGATGAAGATTAAATATGTAATGCCATGGTGCGTTTCGTATAATGCGATGCCTATGCCCAAAAAGTTGAGTGATAACCATAGGTGCGAGTATCCATATTGCTCATGCCTAGAAATGTGAGAGAATTCATAGTGTTGTAACATAAATTCCCCTTCCCAGAACTTCAAGAAAATTCAGTGCTGTGACAAAAATTCCCATGCCTAGAACTCTGAGTGATGACCATAGGTGTGAATCTATCATTCTTAGTGTCGTATAAACAAAAAAAGTGTCAAACACAGTTTTGAGCTATGAATGAGCGAAAGTATTTAGAACACGCCCCTTAAAACAATACCTTAACCATTTTGATGAAGCATCTGAGATCTTGGGAATATATATGAGCCATTCAGACCCATCAAACCTCAAATCATTGATTTACATTTTGGAGATTGACCCATCCTTCTTCCAGCAGCTCGGTCACCTGAAAACAATCCTTATATCACTGCCCTAGATTCTAAACTAGATGGGCTTTGTATTCTCCTAGCTCTGATACCATGTTAAATTATGAAGATGTTCTATGCTAGATGCAAATATACTTTAAACTTCTAGGGCTCAATGAAAGTAAGATGCAGATAGAACATACCAATATATCGATGGAAGACAAGCCAAAACAGAGATAAAGAATGGTGACATTATGGCAGTCAGCAGGATGCTTCAACCATCAAATACTTCATAAGGTCATCCTCCCACATGTGTCACACAACCCCAAGACATCTCATCAAGAATTCTCCACCAAGACGCTGCACCAAGAAGCCCTAAACGCAAAATCGAGAACGTTGCCCCATCACCATCCAAGAAAGAAGAAAATCCCTCCACAAAATGTGCGTGTAAAATGAACTCCAAGTCTGTCCAATATATAGGCATCTGTGGAGGTGTATGACACATCTCTTATGCACATGTGATAAAATAGGTCAACCTTGCACATGTGTTATAAATTCAAAATACATTTCCTTCTCATCCGATCAAGATGATATTTAGATCGATATTACACCTCTCTGAAAGAGGAATCCAATAAAAATATTTTCATCATCATCTGAGCATCACAACATGGAGTTTGGACCTAGTTACCCAAAATTAACATCTAGCCTTTAGTAAATGTTGGACACCAAGCACACCAAGTCCACAACTTTCCATCCCCAAACTGATGGCCAAAGAGAAGTCATCAAAAGGATTATCATACACATTATATGCATGTAAAACTCAAAGAATCCACACACATGGGATGAGATCCTCCCCTATGTACATTACAGCTATATCCAGGATCTCCATAGCTCAACCATCCATAGCCCCTTTCAGGTGGACTTGGGATTCCAACCACTATGTCCCATTGATGTAGCCAAGCCATTTGCAACTACTCAAACTGATTCGGCTCATGTCTAATCTGAATCTGAAAAGGCAAAAAAACTCAGTGAGCACATTCAACACATCTGCTAATAGTTTCATGACATATTGGACAAATCCAATGCTAAGTACAAGCAACGACGTGATCAACATTGGGTTCCACACAACTTCCAGGTGGGTGCCAACGTTTGGTTACATTTTTAGAAGGAGCACCTCTCTAGACCCAACCACAAGATACACCCACTATGATATGGTCCATATACCATCAACAAGGCCATTGGAGACAATGATTTTTAGCTTAGAATTCCCCCATTCCTTGGACTGCACCTAGTGTTCAACATGGATCGTGTTCAACCATAGTTTCTGCCATTACTGGACACATCTGACATTGCAGAACAACTCACCCTAACAGAGTTATATCCAGACTACATGGAACAAGATGGAATGGATCAGATCATGGACACACAACTTAAAATATCTCGCCAGCAGAATATCCAATTGTATCGGGTTGTCAAAGTTGGAAACTCCTTCGCCAGGGAAAGTGGTTCACCAGGGACCAAGTTTAACAAAAATTTCACCACCTCATGGAGGATTTGCACGCAATGGGGACCATTGCTTCCTAAAGGGGGAGGAATCATCTAGGTGAATATTGGTGGTCACTTGCCTATTACACCTAGTCAGTTTCATCAGTTTTCTTATTTCTTGTTTTTAGTAGTTTTTTGGGTCTTGAACTTTCGGAGCCGTTTTGAGGCCATAAACGACATTTTTTGGGTATGATTGATCTAGTGATTTGAAACAAATCATAATATTTTTTGTAGTCCTCTAAGGTATCTTTCCAATGAGGTATCATATGCGCCAAATGAAGATAATATGACTAAGTTATGACCTAGGGAAGTTGGCTTCCCAACTAACCCCAATGGGGCCCATAAACTCTTGGTGTTACATCTCCTCGTGTTAGGGTTGTGGTTGTTTTTGGTTTTCTCTTATTGTTAAATAATAAACAGGCACTTGAGCCTCATTGTAACATATTTCATAGGAATTTAGCCGCCACATCTCTTCTCAGAGATAAGCTACCAATGCCCTAGCTAGTTTATTTCCATTCTATCTATAAGCATATTTCAGTTATTTGATATTAATGAAATGAAATCTTATTTCTACTACATCTATGCGTTTATGTGTATTTTTGTATTTTATTGCGTTCCTACATAATTTTGGAATAGTGGTATCAGAGTGGTCTGCTCTTTCTCGATCCTTCTTTGCATCGATTTGGTTGAACCTTTGTAAGATCAGCCTCGCAAATCCCGACAACTGCCCATGGGGGACAAAAATAAAGACGAGGAAGTAAGAGATCCTATCCGAATATTGCTCGAGGAGGCCCGAGAAAAACAAAGGAACACGATTATGGATAACTTTTCCCAGATTCTTCAACGACTACCCACTGGAGGTGTATCTGCATCCAGCAGCCACTCTAGAGGTGCAATTCCTTTTAAGTTACAAGTAAACTTTGACATTCCCATATTTGAGGGCAAAATAGATGTAGATGTCATAGATAGATGGTTGAATCTATTAGAAGGCTATTTCTTGGTTCATGACTTTTCCAACCAAGAAAAGATTACTTTTTCACTCCTCAAAGCCGCCCCCCATGTCAAGGACTAGTGAGAAACCTACTGTGATCAAAAGGACGAGAGGCAACCCTCTCTGTTTTCGGCTGAACCCACTAGTAATTATTTCTGCGATGCCATCAAAACAATATTATCCTATGGGGAGCTATGAGGACAAGTACATACAATGGACTGCATTGCAAAAGCAAAGGGATCAAGATGTGCATGGACCGAAAAATATATGCCATACTCTGCACACAAAATTGGGTATCAAAGATTCATAGAAACATTTGGTGCTGAAGTACCGCATTTTCTTGCACATATACATTTAGGAGGAAATGGATTTCCTTGACATTTCCTCGCTTGGTGCATCATACCAGTATGCTGCCAATATTGAGGAGAAGTTCAAACAGAAGAAGCGAGGCTTTATATCTATGAATCAGAAGTAAGGAACAGGTGCCCCCAAACTGCAGGACAAAGGACAAAGCCAAGGCAGGGCAGCCTAGGATAACCCGTCAAAGCCGCCAGAAAAGAAAAACACCATAAAGCCATAGAATGACATGGGAAAGTGGTGTAAGTTCCATAAGAGCTCCACTCATAACACAAGTGAGTGTCGAGCCAAGCAGTCACTGGTGGCCCAACTAAAGGCTTTTGAATCAGATGCATGCTCCGACTCTAAATCAGAACCCAACAAGGGAGTGAAAAAGGGAAGAAAATTATTGATGCAGATTACAACGCCATAGTTTCCAAAATTAAGATCCATAAGGAGGAACCGAAATATCCGGAGGAGGAGGAGCGCCTCTTCCATTCCCTAATGTGGGTAAAGGATTCCCCAGTGCAGTTCATTGTTGAGAGCGGGAGCCAAAAGAACATCATTTCAACAAAGGTCATGAAATGGCTGGGCTTGCCGACTACAACACACCCATAACCATACACAATCAGGTGGCTTCACCAAGGATAGGATCTCCGCCTCAGCCAATAGTGTTGCCTTCCCTACAACATCAAGCCTTTCATGAATGAGGTATTATGTGACATTTCCCCTCTTTATTTTTGTTATGTATTATTAGGCCAACCATACTTGTGGAAGCAACATGATGTGTATGAGTCATGGCCTCATGTTGTTATTGTTACTTTGGGAAATAAGTTATACAAGATACCAGAGGTAGCACTGCCTACCACCATCACTTTGGTTACTACAAAACAATGCAGTAATCTCATTTCCAAAATCGAGAAATTTGTTTTACTAATGATCCACCCTTAGGAGAAAAAATAATAATGTGGCCATGACCTCCAGACAGTTCTCCTCCACATGACAAAAACAAATGGACAAGGTCGTGGATGAGTACGGGGACATGTCACATCTTCACCTCACCCGTAGGGGTGCCTATGTACTGTCATGTTAAGCACCCCATTGATTTGACCCTAGGTGTTTCACCTTCCAATGGACCAATCTATCGGTGCTCTGTTCTAGAGAATAATGAAATCAAGAGAAATATTCAGGAGTTGTTGCAGAAAGGTCACATCTCGCCAAGTTCATCTCCCTATGGGAGCTTGATCGTGTTGGTACAAAAGAAGAATGGGACTTGGAGATTCTGTATTGACTATCGGGCACTGAAAAATATCACTCTCTAGAATAGGTACCCTATCCCACAGATTGATGACCTTTTGGATAAACTCAAGGGGGTAAAATATTTCAGCAAGATTGACTTGAATTTTGGGTATCACCAGGTACCAATTGAACCCTCCGATGTGTGGAAGAATTCCTTCAAAGCCTAGGAGGACCTGTTTGAATGGTTGGTCATGCCTTTCGGGTTGACAAATGCTCCTACAACCTTCATGAGGCTGATGGACTACGTCTTGCGAATAATTCACCAACTAATTTGTAGTAGTGTACTTAGATGACATCTCAATATTCAGCCAGAATTGGGAAGAGCACCTCCACCACATCCGACAGGTTCTCCAAACATTGCAACAACAAAAGTTTTGTGCCAATTTGGAGAAGTGCACTTCTGGAATGACCTAGTTAAATATCTGTGATACATTATTGATGAGCGAGGGGTGCATGTGGATCTAACCAAGATCCAAGTCATTCAGGATTGGCTAGCCCCAACCACTCTAACGTAGATCTGGAGCTTTCTTGGTCCTGCTAATTTCTATCGCAGATTCATGTTGGGATTCTCTCATATCACTTGGCCCTTGAGTCAAGTCACCAAGGGAAGAGAGAAATCAAAATTATTTTGGTCTAAACCTCAATATAAGGCATTCATAGAGTCGAAATATTGCCTCCGCTCTGCCTCAATTCTTATATTACCAGACTTGCAACAACCATTTGAGA
This sequence comes from Pinus albicaulis, assembly GCA_034641835.2. NCBI lineage: Eukaryota > Viridiplantae > Streptophyta > Pinopsida > Pinales > Pinaceae > Pinus > Pinus albicaulis. The sequence goes on along the minus strand of CM076584.1, from coordinate 1,598,133,520 downwards.
TTGAGACATATGAATTTGATTATGTTATTGGGAAATTCTTACTCAACAGGGGCATCCAGTGGCATATCATAGTGAGACACTATCCAACACAGTATGGGAGTACCACAATTATGACAAAGAGATGTACTCCATTGTGCAGGCATTCCAACAATGGAAGCATTACATTTTGGGGAAGGAAATGGTCATCCACATAGATCGTTGACCCCTGCAGTTTATACATACACAAGGGAATTTGTAGAACGATCACCATCATAAGTGGTCCACATATCTACAAAATTTTCATTTGAACATCAAGTACAAGAAGGGAAGCACCAATAATTTTGTATAATGCCTCAGCCGACCATCGATTTTGGTGCTAATCACCATGCTCAACTCTTGTGGGAACGAGACTTCTGACTAACCGCTTCTCTAAAAAAGAGATCTGGAATTCGACCACACATACAAGACACTATTAGAGGGTAGCCAAGTTCCAAATTTTCACCTCCAGGATTCATTTTTATGTCACCTGGGACACCTTTGTGTTCCTTCAATCGAGTATGCCAAGATGATTTTGGAAGCGCACTATATTTGGGTCGTTGGGCATTTCGTGGTCAAGAAAATAGTGGCAGTACTACAGAAGTATTTCTATTGGCTGAACCATCAACATGATTCCTGGAAGTATATCTGATCCTACACTACTTGTGCCATTGCCAAAACAACCATCAAGAAGCAAGGCATCTATACTCCGCTTCCTACCCCTAGTCGACCATGGGAATCCATCTCCATGGATTACATTTTGGGCCTTCCTTCTACTAAACATGGCAACGACTGTGTTTTCGTGGCCGTCGATAGATTCTCGAAGATGTTCATCTTGGCGACATGTAAGAAGAATATCACAACAACAGCTACTTCTAAACGCTTCTTTGAGCGAGTTTGGGTACACTTTGGGATCCCATAGTCTATCATCTTAGATCGGGACAGCAAGTTACTTATTACATTTTGTTCCAACCTCTAGTCAATGCTAGACACCAAGCTCACCAAGTCCACAAATTTCCATCCCCAAAATAATGGACAGACAGAGGTCGTCAATAGGATGATCATACACATTCTACGCATGTAAAAATCAAAGAATCCATGCACATGGGATGAGATCCTCCCCTTTGTAAATCACATCTATAATCGGGCTCTCCACAGCTCAACTGACCACATCCCCTTTCAGGTGGACTTGGGATTCTAGCCACTATGTCCCATTGATGTATCCATGCCATTTACAGCTACTTAGGATGATTCGACTCATGTCCATTCTGAAGCTGAGAAGGCAAATAACTTCATTGATCACTTTCAACACATCTTCCAACAGGTTCATGACATATTGGGCAGAGCCAATGCTAAGTACAAGTAGCGACATGACTCAACATCGGGTGCCACATAGCTTCCAGGTGGACTACAAAGTTTGGTTACATTTGCAGAAGGAGTGCCTCTATGGACCCCACCAAAAGCTACCCCCACTCCAATATGGTCTATTGTTCCTTGGGAGACAATCTATGGCTGTAAGGAGATCAGTGTCGAAGACATTCACTATCACTTGAAAATAAAATTAATTATTGTCCCTTCATATTGCAACTCGAGATTTATTTCTTAAACCCTTTAATCTTTACTAATAACACAAATCTTCAAATTTCCTTTAAATGATAAATTTTCATGAGCATGAGAAGGTGAAATGATAGTGAAAAACCATTAACAATATGCTATAAATCACATAAACTATTATCTCTGGTTTTAGAAGAAAATGGTTGCAAGAAATTATTTCAGAATAAAGGAGCGCATTATTAAGGAAATTTACTCTAACTAACAGATGTAAATTAGACACCAGCTGCTTCATTACTTTATTCCAATAGAAGAGACATACATAAGATGGAACAAGAAGAACTCAACACATTCATCACTTGCTGGAAAATTCTCTAAAAAACTTTATTATTTTCATAAAGACAAAGTATAAAATTGCCAAAACTTCTGAGGCCCAAAGTCTGGAACCCCCACCCAATCTAATTTATGGGCTTTATCTTTTTTCCCTAGAGCCAACTATCTAATAAGTTATAAAACTGATTTTAAAACAATTAATAAAATATTTTTGACAGTCTTCCTTTCAGAATTCTCTTCGAAATAATGAAATACATTTTTTATTTAACATTATATATATTATTAATAATAATATATATAATATATGTAAAGCCAACTATTTTTAAAAGCTTTATATATTTGAAATTTGGAATTTAATTAGACTCCTAATACATAAAATAAATTAATGAAGGAGGATCAAATTTTCAATGTATGACTATAGAGATAATGAATATGGATGGCATGGGGGTCCCATTGTCCTATCTGCACTTAGCTTCACCAAAACCATAAAACGCTTGTAGAGGCACATTTGCTAGTTTCCAGAAATTAATAAAGTGATGCCGCATTGAATATCAACCATCGATTTCTTCGATGAAAGTTTTGAAAAAACTGTTTATGGGATCACTTCTTCGCATATGTTTTGTACAACTTGTGCTTCTGGGTTGCCACTTATTTGAGGTACTAATTACATGGACCATCAATTTAGTGTGATTTTTTGTAATGATAATATTGGTTTTTATAATTCAGTTTATTTAATAACCACTACCATTTCCAAAGCTTATGAACAATATGGAAGCCAAAGAAATAATTGCAATCTCTTGTATTAGTATATATCAATCTTGAAATCCAACTTGCTGGTAATTTATTAGGAAATTTTAGTGGCTGACACTGAGAAGGTTCAATTATTTTAGTCAACTTCCAGCTCACGTTCTTCCCTATCAATTCTTAACGATTGTTAATGCATTTCCTGGAGCCACCTTCTTCACAGGGTCAAGAAGAACCCTTGATGAATCAAGAGAGTGATGCTCATATATTTGTAGCAATTGTAGTCCATCGACATTGCTGGGATTTCATCCCAAATATTCAAATCGAATTCTAGTGAGCCATCCATAGTGTGTCAGTCATTTTTTATGAAATAATGATGCTTGAAGAAACTTGGAAAATATCTAAAAATACATCGATTTTTTGGAAATTTTTCGCAATGAAGTCAATTGGGGTCTCTCTACACAAATGAAAATTTCATATTTCTGAAATTTTTCTTCATTTTCCTGCAATAAGCAATCAAAATTCACCTCCTAGGCCACCTGCATTTTCAGAGATGTGCAATCATATGTTCCTAATTCTCATCTTCACATAGTTCTTCAAATTCCTTTAAAACTTTTTGTTCATCTCAACTTTGCTTCATCTAAGAATATCAAAGTACACTAGCCACAGATTAAAATTATCAGCTAAAAAAAATCAAATCACAACTCCAACACTCTTTCAACTTGGGTGGGCACAACATTCTTCACATTCCTTTTGCATACAAGTCTAGTTCCTCATGATCTCCCATACTTTTCATCTTAATGAGGGCTTCTCCATTGGAAAATTTTAATCCAATCCAACAAATCTCTTCTAAGAGACCAAAGGCTACAATAACCTCTGTTGTTGTCTTTCTCATGTGTACTGACTCACATGGATTTTTATATTTCTTGATGAGAGAAAACCAAGTATGGATGCATCGATAGCTAGTTTTCCACCATTTTGACTTCTAAATGCCGATATTAATATCTAGATAGTTGTTTGATTCATGGCATTGAATGAAACAGAATCCCTACATGATGGGTTTATATTGTCAAACCTTGAAAGACCCCTTGAGGCATAATTCACTACCTTATTGTACATGATCCAAATCCAATAGGAAAAAATAAGCTACAACATGGTCCATATACCATCACCATGGTCGTGGGAGACAATTATTTTGAGCTTAGAATTTCCCCATTCCTTGATCTGCACCCAGTGTTCAATGTGGATCGCCTTCAGCCATACTTTCCTTCATTACTAAACACATCCAACATTGCAGAACAAATCACCCCGACATAGTTAAATCCAAACTACATGGAACAGGTTGCCACCAATCGGATCATGGACACACAGCTTAAAATCACTCACCAACAAAATATCCAATCATATCGGGTTGTTAAAGATGCCCAACTCCTTCACCAGGGACCAAGTTCAACATAAATTTCCCCACCTCATGGAGGATTTGCATGAAATGTGGACCATTGCTTCCTAAGGGGGGAGGATTGATCTAGGCGGATATTGGTGGTTTACCACCTATTCCACCTAGTAAGTTTCATCAGTTTTCTTATTCACTATTTTTACCAGTTTTTTGGGTCATGAACTTCCGGAGCCGTTTTGAGGCCCTAAACAACATTTTTTGGGCATGATTGATCTGGAAATTTGAAACAAATCGCAAAAGCAACTATAGTCCTTGGAGGTATCTTTCCAACGAGTGCCCATAAACTCTTGGTGTTACATCTCCTCGAGTTAGGGTTTTGGTTGTTTACGGTTTTTTGTTATTGTTCAATAATAAAGAGGCCCTTGAGCTTCATTGTAACACATTTCATAGGCCTGTAGCTGCCACATCTCTTCTCAAAGATAAGCTACCAATGCCATAGCTAGTTTATTTCCATTCTCTCTGTAAGCATATTTAAGTTATGTGATATTAATGAAATGAAGTCTTATTTCTGCTACATCTATGCATTTATGTGTATTTATATATTTTATTGTGTTCCGACATAAGTTTTTATCAGTGGTATCAGAGTGGCCTACTCTTTCTCGATCCCTTTTTGCATGTCCCCAATGAGGTCAGGGTATAAAAAGTTAAGGATTGATCTGGTTGAACCTTTTCAATATCATCCTCACAAATCACGACGATCACCCATGGGGGACGAAAAGAAAGAAGAGGGAGAAAGAGATCCTATCAAAATATTTCTCAAGGAGGCCTTAGAGAAATGAAGGAACGTGATGATGGATAATTTTTCCCAGATTCTTCAACGACTGCACATCAGCAGTGCATCTGCATCCAACAGCCACTCTGGAGGCACAACTCCTTTTAATGTACAAGTAAAATTTGACATTCCCATATTTGAGGGCCAAATATATGCAGACGTCGTAGATATATAGTTGAATATATTACAAGGGTATCTCTCGGTTCATGGATTTTCCAACCGGGAAAATATTACTTTTTCACTCCTCAAATCTGCCCCCCATGTTAATGACTGGTGGGAAACCTACTATGAACAAAAGGACAAGAGGGAACACTCTCTATTTTCGGCTGCACCCACTTGGAATTATTTCTAAGACACCATCAAGGAACAATATTATCCTGTGGGGAGCTATGAGGATAAGTACATATAATGGACTACGTTATGGAAACAAAGGGATCAAGATGTGCATGAGCTAACGAATCTATTCCATACCCTACGCACAAAATTGGGTATCAAAGATTCATAGAAATATTTGGTGCTGAAATACCACAGTTTTCTACACAGATCCATTCAAGAGGAAATGGAGTTCCTTGACATCTCCTCACTTGGTGCAACATACCGATATGCTTCCAATATTGAGCTGAAGTTAAAACAAAATAAGTGAGACTTTGGATCTGTGAATCAGAAGCAATGGAAAGGTGCCCCCAAAATACAAAACAAAGGACAAATCCAAGGCGAGGTGGCCCAGGATAACCGGCCAAAGCCGCAAACAAAGAACAACATCGTGAAGACAAAGAAGGACATGGGAAAGTGGTGTGAGTTCCATAAGAGCTCCACTCACAAAAAAAGTGAGTGTCAGGCCAAGCAGTCACTGGTGGCTGAGCTAAACACTTCTGAATTGGATGCATGCTCCAAATATGAATCAGAACCCAACAAGGAGAGTGACAAAGGGATGGAAATTATCAATTCGGAGCCCAATGCCACTGTTGCCACCACGAAGATCCAGAAGGAGGAACCATAAGATCCAGAGGAGGAGGAGCACTTCTTCCATTCTGAGATGTGGGTAAAGGGTTCCCCGTTGTAGTTCATTTTCGATAGCAGGAGCCAAAATAATTTCAGTCAGACTTGGGAAGAGCACCTCCACCACATCCTATAGGTCCTCCAAACACTGCGGAAACACAAGTTGTGTGCCAATTTGGAGAAGTGCACTTTTAGCATGACCCAGGTTCAGTATATGCGATACATTATTGATGAGTGGGGGGTGCATGTGGATCTAGCCAAGATACATGTCATTTGGTATTGGCCAAACCCAACCACTCTAACAGAGCTCTGCAGCTTTTTTGGTCTTGCTAATTTCTACCATAGGTTCGTGTTGGAATTATCTCATATCGCTTAGCCCTTAAGTCAAGTCAACAAGGGAGGAGCGAAAGAATAATTATTTTGGTTTGAATCTCAACAAAATGTGTTCGTAGAGTTGAAACATTAGCTCTGCTCTGCTCCAGTGCTCACAATACCAGACTTGCAACAACCATTTGAGATCGAGACAAATGTCTTTGACTATGCTATTGGGTCAGTTCTTACTCAACAGTGGAATCTAGTGGCATATCATAGTGGGAAATTGTCTAACACAGTCTAGAAGTATCCCACTTATGAAAAAGAGATGTATTCCATTGTACATGCTTTCCGAAATTGGAAGCATTACATTTTGGGGAAGGAAATGATCATCGACATAGACCACTGACCCCTACAATTGATACAGACACAGGGGAAGTTGCAGAATGATCGCCATAAAAATTGGTCCACATATCTACAACAGTTTCATTTTAACATCAAGTACAAGAAGGGAAGCACCAATAATGTTGCAGAATGCCTCAACTAACCACCGATTGTGGCACTAACCATCGTGCTCAACTCTTGTGGGCATGAGACTTCGTATTGGCCGCTTCTCTACAAAAGCGATTTAGAATTCGGCCACACATATAAGATGCTCTTGGAGGGTAACCAACTTCTAAATTTTCACCTCCAGGATGCACTGTTATGTCACCTGGGACACCTTTGTGTTCCTTCAAGTGAGTTTGCTAAGATGATTTGGGAAGCGCACTACAGTCGGGTCATTGGGCACTTTGGTGTCGAGAAAATAGTGGCAGTACTGCAAAATTATTTCTATTGGCCGAACCTTCGACGAGATGTTGGGAAGTACATCAGATCCTACATGGCCTACACCATTTCCAAACCGACCATCAAGAAGAAAGGCCTCTATACTCTATTGCCTAACCCTATTTGACCTTGGGAATCCATCTCCATGGATTAAATTTTGTGCCTTCCTTCTACTAAGCATGGAAACAACTTTTTTTTCATGGCCGTCGACAGATTCTTGAAGATGGCCATCATGGCGGCCTGTAGGAAAAATATCACAACAAAAGCCACTGCTAACTCTTCTTTGAACAAGTGTGCATACACTTTTGGATCCCATAGTTTATCATCTCAGATCAAGATAGTAGGTTCCTCAGTACATTTTCTTCCAGACTCTGGTCAATGTTGGACACGAAGCTCACCAAGTCCACAACTTTCCATCACCAAACTGATGGCTAGACAGAGGTTGTCAACAGGATGATCGTACAAATTCTACGCATGTACAAATCAAAGAATCCATGCACATGGGATGAGATCCTCCACTAGGAAGATCACAGTTATAATTGGGCCCTCCACATATCAATCGGTCACAGCCCCTTTCAGGTGGGCTTGGGATTCCAACCACTATGTCCCATTGACCTAGCCATGCCATTTGCAACTACTCAAGCCGATTCGGCTCATGTCCAGTCTGAAGCTGACAAGGAGAAAAAATTCATTGAGCACATTCAAAACTTACCCAAAAATTTCATGACGTATTGGATAGATCTAATGCTAAGTACAAGTAGCGACATGATCAACATCAGGTGCAACACATCTTCCAGGTGGCGAAAAAATTTGGTTAAATTTGCAGAAGGAGTGCCTCACTGGACCCCACCTCAAGCTATGCCCACCCCAATATGGTCCATATACCATCACCAGGGCCACGGGATACAATGGTTATGAGCTTAGCATTCCCCCATTCCTCGGCCTGCACCCAGTGTTCAATGTGGATCGCCTTCGACCATACTTTCCACCATTACTATACACATTCAACATTGCAGAAAAACTCACCCCGACAAAGTTAAATCCAAAATGCATAGAAAATGCTACAACTAATCGGATCATGGAGACAAAACTTAAAATTAATCTCTAGTAGAAGATCCAATTGTATCGGGTTTTCGACGTTGGCCAACTCCTTCACCAGGGAAAGTGGTTCACTAGGGACCAAGTTCAACAGAAATTTCCCCACCTCATGAAGGATCTTCATGCAATGGGTACCATTTCTTCCTAATCAGGGAGGAATTATCTAAGTGGATATTTGTGGCCACCCACCTATTCCACCTATTCTGTTTCATCAGTTTTCTATTTTACTATTTTTAGCAGGTTTTCGAGTCCTGCACTTCCGGAGCCATTTTGAGTGTAATATTCCGAAATTAGCTTGTAGCTAATTGGAATATTAAAGTTTTGTTTTGTCACTTATATAGGTGAATAAGTGGGTAGGGAGACCCATAAATTTCTTTATAAAGAATAAAACCACTTCTCATGTGAAAGTGGATCATCATTTCAACTTAATAAAGCACCATAAGGTGTGAACAGGGGCAAGACCATGTGGACTAGGTCAATGTTGACTAGATAAAAAATGCTAGTATGGAGCTAGTGGAGGTTTAATGGAGGACAACGCAATCATTTAGGAGGAGTGTATGCATGGGAGTAGCTCATTTAATGAGTGGGTCCCAAGGTGAGGATGCTCACCAAACATAAAAGGAAGAGGATGGCAGCCATAGAAGGCATCGATTTGTATTATTGATTTTGATATTTTTAGATCTGGATTTATCATGTGACATTTCTATGCATGCTTTTGTTGTTTAGCAGGGTCTACAGTGTTGTTTAGCACAAGGGTGTTTCCGAGCGGAAATACCACCCTCATCCTCAGGGGAATTAGAGTGCCTACTCAAGAGAGGTTATCTTGAACTGCATTACCACTATCTAGCATTTGGAAAAGCTTCAGTCTTCATATATAATGTATTCTATTCCAGATCTGTGTTGTGTTATAGAGTTGCAGCAGTGGGGGAGAAATATCTCCAATTTTTGAGCTAGTTTTCCATTGGAGGAGTCATCCTTTCATCCGGGAAGCTTGTAAGTAATTCCTTGGTGCATCATTTCCATATTTGGGAAGAGACCAAGTAGCTACCATTAGCTACAATGCAGTTTCCCTCATGGACTGTGTTATTGTAGAGAGCAGTTGCAGCTATGGGTTTATTTCCCTATTTGGAGGAGTTGTGTTTCCTGTGTGGGGATCATCCATTCATTTAGGAGATCTATTGGAGGAGGATAATCCATCTAATATATCAGATCAGCCACCTCCTATCATTGATTCAGTTGCAGTGGTTATTCAGCCCTAGGGCCATATCAGCTATTTTTGTATAGTGTATATTTCTGGAAACCTTTTCTCGATTGTCCTAGAAATCTGTTTAGGATCATAGATCTCTAGTCTTAGAAATTTTTCAGCATTGTATAAACATATATATATTTCCATTTTCTAGCTGCTGCTACTCTCATAGACAGTGCAGTTTTAGCATTCTTGTATTTCATGTATTAACATCATTTCAAATTTAGGTGTATACTTTCATGGGAGGCTTGTTTTCCCAACTTGAGTGAAAATTTTCCCAAGAATTTGTACCTATTTTGTTGTTATAATAATAATGGAATGGCTATATGGTTGTCTCGTGTTTTTATTCAGTAATAGTTTTTCATATTTCCAACTTTATGTCACATATTGCTGCTCTCCAAATTTTGGGTATTACAGTGGTATCAAAGCATAATATTGGCTCAGCCTGTGTACATCAGCTATTATGTCATCTAAAGGGGCTTCTCATAGAAAGGAGAATATTTTCAGAAGAGATGGAGGCAAGACTCCATTATCAGGAGGGAAGGAGTTCTCAAAACTTCTTCTTCAAACTATGCAGGGCATTAACAGAGACATTAAAGAGATGAGGATGGAGAGATATAGAGATTCTCTAAGAGGGATTGTACATAAATGAAGCTCCAATTTTTTACATTATGAGTGTGAGAATTCAACTTCACCATTAGATCTACAACGTGGTACCATGCCTACATTCTTGGTAAGAGAGGAAGAGGAGAGAGATACACCAAAGGAGGATACTCTTGGTGACTATCTCCAAGAATATGAATCTCGGTCTAGAAGATTCAAGGAGAATCTAAACTTCCAAGGGTTTTGTCAAATAAAATAAAATAGAAGATCTAGTAACCATAATAGAAGAAGAGGGTGCATGCATCACACTTTGGGTAGATTCTTTGTACCTACTTTTTATGGGTCACCCAAGTGCATAGCTAAGGCTTGGATAAGGAAGCTAGACAAATATTTACAACTACATCAATTTTCAGAAGAGGAGGCCCTTAGAGTAGCAGCATTGCATCTTGAAGGTAAGGCTTATTCTTGGTGGTTTTATGACTCTTCTTCACTGAATCATGAAAACATATCTACTTAAGAAAAGTTCACTAGGAGGCTAGTGAAAATATTTGATTAAAAAACATTTTGAAACTTCCTTGGGTGAGCTAGCCAAACCCAAGAAATCAGAACCTTTGCATGAGTTGGAAGGATTCATGAAACCAAGTCCATTTCAGAATATCGTTGAGGGGGTTAAATATTTGCAAAATAAATTTCCAAGGGCAAGAAACCCACTTCAGCAAGAACTTTATTCTCAAGAAAAATACATGAGGATTCCTCCTTCAAGAGGGGATCAAGACAAAGGATCACTTAATTAGGATTTATCATCCAATGATGAAGAGAAGGAAGAGGAAGAGATCGAAAGAGCCTCTAGTGTTGCGACAACAGGATGAGATCCACCACTATTTAGAGATGAAGATGAAGCAATTTCTTCAACTAGAGGAGATCTTGTATCTTTGCAAGAAGTTCCAAAGGATCTCACATATGAAGATCAGCAGAAGCATGTGTCTATGATGATAGGTAGTGAGACTAAACAATGGAGGAAGTGTGTTCCAACATTGACCACAGTTTTTAGGACATAAACTATGATAGATCACTTCTTTGTGATTAAGACTCCTGACACCAATATGACATTGGGTGTGCATAAGTTGATTACATTGGAGAAAGACACCTTAGATTGTGAGATCTTGCAGAAGGTAGGAGAAGATGAGAAGGATGGAAACATCAAGTGATTGGGAACATACACACCCATCCATTTCAAGAGGTTTATGCACAAAATCAGGAGGATGATTTGCACAGTGAGGGGAGGGAAAAATCAATCCGCTCACATATACCATCTTCTCTAGGCCTTGATTGTAATATCCCTTTTTAGGAATATCTAACAATCCATGGTTGGAAAACACATTTTCCAGAAATGGAGGTAGCAGGATTTGATACCAAGACCTAAATCCCTTAGACCAATGTGTCTAAGACCAAAATCAAAGAGTTGGGACCAAATAAATCCTTCTAGGGTGGTGAGACAAGCCTCCCACACCTAGTTCCCTTCAGAAATTTCCCAAGGAATGGGGCTGCAACAATGTATGAACATACAATGGATTCTCAGCGTTATTTTCAAGAGCTTGCTTGTGAGGAGATGTAAATAGCCAACATATATGATTACAGCAGTAAAAGGAATGCAATGAATTGAGGAATCGGTCATTCAATCAATACAATACAAGCCTCACACTACATGCATGATAAATATGAAGCACACTGCTATAGATAAGAACTGCAGGCTATGATTGCGCAGTTATATGAAGACACTGCAACATGTGTAATGGAAATATAATGATATATCAATGATAGCTCAAGAAATGATGGGGAGAAAGCTCTCAACCCCTAAAAAAAATAGTACAACAATCCCTAGAAGGATTGGCTACAATACATGTACAAAATGGGAAAATGCAATAATGCCGGAGTTTCTGGGTTGCAGTAGCAACTCATAAACAAAATAGGAGATGGCTGAATATGATCTACAATATGAAATAGCCTCCTCCAATGGATCTCTAAAGTGAAAGGCTGATCCCTTCACCAAATATCTCCCCTCCAATCAATATTGCAGTCCCTCACTGCAAATACATCATGAGAATAACGCAGTCTAGGAGAGATACTGTGCTGTAGGTGAGCTGGAAAACGTTGGCCTGATGCCAATATCTAAAAATCTGCCCAAGAACACTCCTAAATGATCCCCCAATGAAATGAAGATCCCCTCCTCTGAAAATCAATCTACGGAGCGGTGTTGTGGAACCCTCCCCTACAACACCCAGCAACACAACCCAGCCACCAATGGAGACTGCACTGTAGCTAAATGAAATTCTTTGGCCTCAAGCCTAGATATGGGGATAATGAAGTACAATCCCTCAAGAGGTATCTCAAGAAGGAGAGGAAATCCTAAACAGGAATTCCCTCGGAAACTCTGCTAAACAGCAAGGAGATGCTCCAATTCTAAACAGGCCTGAAAATCTATAATCCATAACATGATAAACAATGGTTGCCTTGCCCTCCTCTTATACAATTTTGAGCTCCCTCTCCATGGGTCCCACTCATTAGGGCTTTCCTTCTCAAGTAATCTTCCCTCATCTTTCTCTACGTTGTCCCAAAATGTGCTCTCCACCTCATACCACTGCGTTGTTTGACTTGGTCAAACTTGACCTAGTCCTCCTACAATAGCCTCTTTTCACACATGGAGGTGTGAAATCCAGCTCTATAAGTGATCCTATTTCACATTAATAGGATTTTTATTCCATACTCATGGAATTAATGGGTCTCCTATCCATTTTATTCATCTCCTAGGTGAAAATGGCAAAAATTAATATTCCACAAAATTTGGAATATTACAGTCCTCCCCTCTCAAAGATTGCTTGTCTTCAAGCAAGTACAAGGATAGAATGATTTGTTTCCCCTTACTTTCCCTGTAGCATCCATGCATTATAAACTTCTCCAAGAAAATTATGCCATATCATCAATCAAGTGTCCAAGTTGTCCCTCCAACATATGCAATCTAGCTTTTGGTGAACATCCCCAAATAGCTATCTTGTAGAAACAAATACCCATGAAGGAAACAATGGCCTATCTAAGGGCCTCCTTGAGGCATGAGATATGATATATAATGGGACTCACCATCCCCATAGTAATCTCCCATCCCCAAGAAATCATCCATACAACATAAGCTGCCTCCCAACATGGCAACTCATAGAAATCTCCCTCCACCTTGAGCTCCGGAAATGAAGGTGGGCTGAAAATATGAATATGGAAAGTCTCATAGCTTGCCCCATGCTGTCCTTCTCTCCACTTGTGATAATTTTACAGTGTGTGGTGATCATGGGCTGCAAAAATATTGCCCTCAAGTGGCAAAATGAAGAGCAATCCTCCAAGGATCTCTCCTCCATCAATGATAATCTGACTGGCCCAAGACATTTCATCCACGATGAGTAGGAAATGATCATCATAGAATACCCCAATGACATTTTTGTTGTAGGTTATACCATGTGTAGCAAGGTAAAAACAATTTCTCATAGGGCTACAACGCAACCTCATCCACTGCAGTTGCAGAAAATAACATGGCAAGTACTGTACATAAAATATCACCTCTACTACTGAATGGTAAATAGATGAGTGAATCAGTAATACAAGATCAAATACATGCCCATATATATACAATGGATGGATATCATCATCAAACTCATGTCCCACCTCAAAATAAGGAAAATAAGTGGTTGTGGTGGCCATGTCTCTCCTCATGTTCCCCTTAGAACATGCCATGCATAAACTGTGGGAATCATCTTCCCTCAAGGACACACCAAACTCATGTGTCAATATTCCGATCATGCTTCCAATAAGAATATGAGACATAACAGAAAATAGAATCATGATCAACAATAAAATGGGGGATTACTAATGGTTTCATATGGTGCTGGAAAGTACCAACAGTCTCCCAAGGGTGCATAACACAGTTTTGCAAACTGCTGCTTTAGAAATGTACAAGGAAATTTTTTTTGAAATACAATGCTAATCATATGAATTAGCTGAAAATGTGTAGAAAGGAAAAAAAAATTTCCCAATGCCATGTAAAAGATGTTTGTCTCCATCATATGGTTTGGCCCAACTTTGCTCCTGGAGCAACATGAAAAATCTGCCCCTTTGAGGAGCCATGCACTGCAACATAATGATAAGAGTATGTAAATCAAAAAATGTAAACACAAGGCTCTTACCATAAGCTGGAAGTAAGATTATAGATTGATCCATGTATGTGAGCCTACTCCCAAGTGTCAACACTATGAGCTCATGCAAAAAGGCTCTTGTCCATGCCAATCTTTGTCTCTTGACATGCTCCTTTTCAAGAACACCTCTGGTGATTCTGCTGAAAATATGAAGCTTCTCCCAAAATGGAAATTCCTCTTGATCAGTCCAAGCCAAGGAGTAATCCCTTTGCACTATGAAAGTGCCCTCCTCTACTCCTACAACACCATACATCATATGAGAGCAAATCTGCTTGTGCTCTCTCCAATATAGTTCAAGCAATCCAAGTGCTTGCTGCCTCCTCATGCTCACATCATGTAACTCATGTGATGAAGGCATCATGACTCATATATATACCATATTATCTCCATGTATCCCTACTCTCTGCTGCTCAATGATGTAAACATCCTGCCACCTATTCTCCATTCCCACCCTCCTGAAAAGAGGATACATCGAGTGATGGCCAAACTCCTTCAAGAAGAGCTAACGCAGCCAAGGCTCTTGCTGCCCAGTATCATATATTTGCAAATGGAAAATCAGCCTCTTGATCCTCATCCACACCCACTCATATCCTTTTGGATGTCTTCTCCTTCTTCCTCCATTGGTTTCACTCTCATGAGGATCACCAATCTCCCAAGCCATACCTTCCCCTTTGCATATCATGGAAGTTTGAAATGCAGCTCCTTGGAGACATCTTAGAAAAGATATCTCACCCATGACTATGTTGGATCCATGAGGACCCAAATGTGATGGAGGTAATATCTCCTCTCCACCCATGTTTAACAACACTGCTAATTCCTTCAATGGTGTAGTCGTTGTTTCAACCTCTGGTTCAAAGTATGTTTCCTTGTTTATCATGAAGGTGCCATGGTTTGTTTCATCCTCCAATGGTTCACATCCCAACCTCAAGGGGTGAATGAGACTCATAAATAGTGCATGAGGATGAGGTTCCATCTCCTCTTTGAACCCATTGCATAGCACAGTGAAATCATGGTGCTCTAAAATAGAAAAGTGTGTAGATTCTTGGACCTTTAAAGATGAATTTCCACAATATTTTAAATGATTTTCTAAAATGGAAAGCGGAATTTTACTCATACATTGGTGGATCTTTGGATCTTCTTGTGTGGCTGCAGTAGTTGTCTCCTCCAATGTAATGGCTGCCTCATCCATAGATGTAAAAGGCTTCTCCTCCAAATCTGTAGCAGCGTTGGTGCAATCCTCCTCCCATGGTGGTGTGAGTCCTTCCTCCTTTGTTCTTTCTCCATCAAAGGTCTTGATTAACCCTTGAATAAATTCTGCAAAAGAGCTCACCCTTGAATGGACCAAGGGTTTGAACCATCAAATAGAGGCTTCATCCTCCATGTGCAGCACTGCAATCTCCACTGCTTCTTTCTCTACCACTGGATGTAGCAAGAAAAATTCCTCTAGCTTTTTCACCCAAGCTCTAGCTGAAGTGTTCCCATCAAATGTAGACAATAGAAACCTATTGCCTTTTATTTCTCTTTTTCCAGAGGGCCTTCTCTCCTCCTTCTGTTGAATAAACCGTGGGAACGTTGTAGCCCCCCTGAATGTTGTAGAATGGGATTTATACTCACTCAGGTATTGATCTAGAACCTGATGATCCAAGCATCTCTCATGCTTGCTTTCTTTTTGAGAATAGGAAGTGCATGGACCTTCCTCTTCTTCTCTTTGATTCTCCTCCTTGGGGAGGCTCTTCATTGTTATGAAAATATATGAGATCAAGCTCATCTTCTTCATCATCTTCTTCTTCTTCTTTCTTGGGCTTGAAGGCCATAGGCTGAGCCAAGAAAGGTGCTTTGATACTGCTGTAATATCCCTTTTTAGGAATAGCTAACAATCCATAGCTAGAAAACGCATTTTCCAGAAATGGAGGCAGCAATATTTGATACCAAGACCTAGATCCCTTAGACCAATGTTTCTAAGACCAAAATCCAAGATTTGGGACCAAAGAAATCCTTCTAGGGTGGTGAGACAATCCTGCCACACCTAGTTCCCTTCAGAAATTTCCCAAGGAATGGGGCTGCAACAATGTATTAACATACAATGGATTCTCAGCGTTATTTTCGAGATATTTCTTGTGAGGAGATGTAAATAGCCAACTTATATGATTACAACAGTAAAAGGAATATAATGACTTGAGGAATTAGTCATTCAATCAATACAATACAAGCCTCACACTACATGCATGATAAATATGAAGCACACTGCTATAGATAAGAACTGCAGGCTATGACTGAACAGTTATATGAAGACATTGCAACATGTGTAATGGAAATATAATTATATATCAATGATAGCTCAAGAAATGAGGGGGAGCAAGCTCTCAACCCCTGAAAACAATAGTACAACAATCCCTAGAAGGATTGGCTACAATACATGTACAAAATGGGAAAATACAATAATGCCGGAGTTGCTGGGTAGTAGCAGCAACTCATAAACAAAATAGAAAGAGATGGCTGAATATGATCTGCAATCTGAAATAGCCTCCTCCAATGGATCTCTAAAGTTAAAGGCTGATCCATTCACCAAATTTTTCCCCTCCAATCAATATTACAGTCCCTCACTGCAAATAGACCATGAGAATAACGCAGTCTAGGAGAGATACTGTGTTGTAGGTGAGCTGGAAAAAATTGACCTGATGCCAATATTTGAAAATCTTCCCAAGAAGACTCCTCAATGATCCCCCAATGAAATGGAGATCCCCTCCTCTAAATATCAATCTCCGGAGCGGTGTTGTGGAACCCTCCCCTGCAACACCTAGCAACACAACCCAGCCACCAATGGAGACTGCGCTATAGCTAAATGAAATGCTTTGGCCTCAAGCCTGGATATGGGGATAATGAATTAGTACAATCCCTCAAGAGGTATCTCAAGAAGGATAAAAAATCCTAAACAGGAATTCCCTCGGCAACTCTGCTAAACAGCAAGGAGATGCTCCAAGTCTAAACAGACCTGAAAATCTATAATCCATAACATGAGAAACAATGGTTGCCTTGCCCTCCTTTTATACAATTGTGAGCTCCCTCTCCATGGGTCCCACTCATTAGGGTTTTCCTTCTCAAGGAATCTTCCCTCCTCTTTCTCTGCGATGTCCCACAATATGCTCTCCACCTCATACCACTGCGTTGTTTGACTTGGTCAAACTTGACCTAGTCCTCCTACAAAAGTCTCTTTTCACACATGGAGGTGTGAAATCTAGCTCTATAAGTGATCCTCTTTCATACTAAGAGGATTTTTATTTCCTGCTCATGGATTGAATGGGTCTCCTACCCATTTTATTCATCTCCTAGGTGAAAATGGCAAAAATTAATATTCCACAAAATTTGGAATATTACATTGATGTTTCATTACATGGGGGCATTTCACCAGGGAGACCCCCTGATTGGAAGATGATCAAAGAGTTCTATCAACATGGTGCATCATTCATAGATCTGGCTAAGGAAGGAGCCTTGGGAGGAGCTAGCACAATGCAGAGAACCTTTGATGGGTTCAAAGGAGGGATGAGAAATTTTCTGATATGGGAATTTCCATTTGCCACTAATATATTTATGCTGAAAGATGGTGATTCAGGAATATTTGAGGGCACAAGCATGGTGTCAAAGGGATAATCCATAGCCTTGGAGTAGAAAATGATACTTCCACACATGAGGAATATTTTTGAATATTACAAGAGGTTATTGACACTCTTGCATGCATTGGCCAAACTATGGAAGTTTTGGATGGGTAATACCTTCCAAGAGGAGGTTGACCTACATGTACTTCAATCTTGTCTTGGGAAAGATCAAATACAAGGGAGGAAAAAAAAGTGGGGTAGCAGTACTCCAACATGTGGCTTTTGCATTGATCATGTCAAAGAGGAGAGTTATGATGTGACAGCTTCTCCATTTCAGATTTCAACAACGATGTCATTGTTGGGAAGCCTTGATCCATATTGGGAGTCCCAACTATTGGTGGAATATTCTAAGAACCTCTTCACATGTAAGGTTCTTGATGGGAAAGTGATAGATGGGAGATATAAAGTGGTTTATGGAGTTATTTATTTCCATGATCAGATTTAATTGACTAGAGACTCCAAGCTCAAAGAGGAGATTCTACATGCAACATATGAGACACTCTTTTCAGAGCATGTGGATTTCATTAAGTCCTATCACACCATCATGGAGGGATTCTATTGGGAGAATCTCAAATAATATGTGCACCAACATATCAGGAGATATGTAGCTTGTTTGATATATGAGGAGGAAATAAACCACCTTGCAAGGTTGTTACAACCACTTCCCCTTATGATGGAGGGATGGGAAGGCTATCTATGGACCTCTTCACCAACTTGCCTACAATATATGGCACAGATTGTGTCTTGATGCTTATTGGTCAACTAACAATGTATATACATTCATTTACCATACATTTGCAGCACATTTCTCCACAAGAGAGCAAGCCTCTCTTCAGATTTCATGGTCCTTTTGGAACTACATTCAGTGATGGGGATGACCACTTTATAGAGGACTTTAGGCAAGACTTGTTTTGCTTGGCTCATATTCAGTCAACATCTAATGTCCATTACTATTTTCAAGCTTTTGAGAAGCTTATAGCAGGAAGAAAGTGGTTGGATGGCCACTTATCATATCATGTTTTGAGACAGATAGAGGCAAAATATCGTTGGTCTCACTTGAGGGACTATTGTCACCATCCAGCATGTTATATGAAACTTAGTACATTTTTCTTTTGAAGCCCTTATAGTGATGACCTTCTATTCAATATATGTGGTATGGATTAGGAAAGAGAGGTTCCTAGAACCAAGGACTGGAATCATGAGATTCAAAGTACCTTTTGGCTTCCTGAGGACTATATTATTGAATTCCAAGATCAGCAACTCCATATTTATCATAAATGGAGAGAGAGACAACGTGAGTTGAATAACTTGATCTCTCATTTTTAGCCATGCAGCCCCTATACATTGTAGAAGCAAGGGATTGGTGATTGTTTCTATGAACTACCGAGGATGGCTCACTTTGTTTGGATGATAGCATGGAGACTGGAGTTTCTCATTGGGATTGAGGAACCCAACATTTACCATCTCTCATGCCTTGAGGAGGCCAATGGACATCATATAAATTTTTCCATATATCTCCCATTTATTCATATTGAGAGATATTTGGTTTATCTACCAAAGGCTAACTTGTATACTTGGGAGGAGACATATCCATTGGAGGTTTTGTAGTATCCTTGCAGTTGCTTTAGGACAAGCAACATTTTAGAGGGTAGGAATGTAATATTCCAAAATTATCTTGCAGCTAATTGGAATATTAAAGTTTTTTTTTGTCACTTATATAAGTGAATAAGTGGGTAGGGAGAACCATAAATATCTTTATAAATAATAAAACCACTTCTCATGTGAAAGTGGATCATCATTTCAGCTTAATAAAGCACCCTAAGGTGTGAACAAGGGCTATAGCATGTGGACTAGGTCAATATTGACCAGATCAATAGCGTTGTTATGGAGCTTGTGGAGGTTTAATGGAGGACAACGCAGTCATTTAGGAGGAATGTACACATGAGAGAGCTCCTTTAATGAGTGGGGCCTGGGGTGAGGATGCTCACCAAGAATAAAAGGAAGAGGATGGCAGCCATATAAGGCATGGATTTTTATTATTGATTTTGATATTTTAGATCTGGATTTGTCATGTGACATTTCTATGCATGTTTTTGTTGTTTAGCACAAGGGTGTTTCCGAGCAGAAATCCCACCCTTATCCTCGAGGGACTTAGAGTGCCTACTCAAGAGAGGTTATATTAAGCTGCATTACCACTATTTTTCATTTCGCCAAGATTTAGTCTTCATATACAGCGCATTCTATTCCATATTTGTGTTGTGTTGTAGGGTTGCAGCAGTGGAGGAGAAATATCTCCAATTTCTGAGCTAGTTTTCCATTATAGGAGTCATCATTTCATCCAGGATGCTTGTTAAGAAGTCCTTGGTGCATCATTTTTAAATTTGGTAGGATTCCAAGTAGCTACTATCAGCTACAACGCAGTTTCCCTCAAGGACTGCATTAGTTTAGAGAGCAGCTGCAACAGTGGGTTTATTTCCCTAGTTGGAGGAGTTGTGTTTCCTATATGGGGATCAGCCCTTCATTTAGGAGATCTATTGGAGGAGGATCAGCCACCTCCTATCATTGATTTAGTTGTATTGACTATTCAGCCCTAAGGCCATATCAACTATTTTTGTATATTGTATATTTCCAGAAACCTTTTCTGGGTTGTCCCAGAAATCTGTTTGGGAGCATAGATCTCTATTCTTAGCACTTTTGAAGCATTGTATCGGAAAATATATATATTTCCATTTTCCAGCTGCTGCTACTCTCATAGAAAACGCAGTTTCAACACTCTTATATTTCATATATTAACAACATTTTAGATTTAGGTGTATACTTTCATGGGAGGCTTGTTTTCCCAACTTAAGTGATCTTTTCCTCAAGAATTTGTACCTATTTTTCTATTATAATCATAATGGAATGGCCCTATGGTTGTCTCATGTTTTGATTCAGTAATATTTATGCATATTTCCAGTTATGTGTCACATATTGCTGCTCTCCCAATTTTGGGATATTACATTGAGGACCTAATTGACATTTTCTAGGCATGATTGATCCGGTGATTTTAAAAAAATCACGACAATAGATTTATTCCTTAGAGAGATATTTCAAAGAAGTTATCATACGTGCCAAACTGAGATAATTTGATTATGTTACAACCCTGGGAAGTTGGCTTCCCAACTAACCCTAACAGGCCCATAAACTCTTAGTGTTACATCTCCTCAGGTTAGGATTTTGGTTGTTTAGGGTTTTATCTTATTGTTCAACAATAAAAAGGCCATTGAGACTCATTGTAACACAGCTTGGAGGCTTATATTCGCCACATCTCTTCTCAGAGATAAGCTACCAACACCTTAGCTAGTTTATTTCTATTCTGCCTGTAAGCATATTTCAGTTATGTGATATTAATGAAATGAAGTATTATTTATGCTGCATCTGTGTGTTTATGTGTATTTATGTATTTTATTACATTCCTAAATAATTTCGGATCACATATGGTTTCCATTAGAGGGTTCCAGTGGGGGAAAACGATGATTTTATGAGCCCCCCCCCCCCCCCCCCAAGCGGGGGTTCAGGGGAAGCACCCCCAAAGCATAAAATAGATGAAAAAAAACTTGTAAAATATTTTAATTTCGTATTCAATCTGGGCTGTTCATTAGGAAAATGATCTGATGGTAGAATTTATGTTAATTTAGGGGTTTTTTCCCTAGAAGGCAACCCTTGATTTATATGAGGGAATTTCATTGTGGTTGTGTATTATTCTATGTGCGAGGAAAAGAGGGGAGACTATGTGAGATCGAAGAGGAAATTACATTGGATGTGTTGTAGGTTGTATCTCTTCATTTTTCTAGATAATATAAAGGAATAATTAGTTTTTTCTCTATGGATGTATCACAAATTGGGTGAACCATGTATATATGTGTCTCTCTTGTTTTATGCATTTCTATGTTTTGTTTCCGCAATATTTTATGTGTTTCATTGCTTTTTTATTTAATTTCTAACAACTAGTATTAGAGCCAAAGGTATATTTGGCTGATAAACTCGTAGGAAAGAAGGCTTCCTATTTCGATTGGGAGCAATGGTGAAATATGGTAGGTTTAGAGTTGAAAAATTCAATGGTAAAAACTACTAGCTATGGAAGATGAAAATGGATGATTATTTGTATCAAAAATATATTTACATACCATTGAACGGAAAATAAAAGAACTCGACAAGTATGATGAATGAAGAATGGGATCTTCTCGACAAAAAGGCACTGGGAATAATACGACTGTTCCTAGCAACATCGGTGGCCTTCAACATTTCAAAGGAAATAAAAACATAAGTTTTAATGCCAACATTGACAAAAATATATGAAAAACCATCATCCTCAAAACAGGTATTACTTACGAATCATTTATTTAATATGAAGATGTTAGAAGGTGGATTTTTTGTTGATCATTTAAATGAATTTAACACAGTTACGAGTCAGTTAAGTTCCGTAGGGGTAAATTTTGATGATGAAGTTAGGACTCTATTGTTTATGTGCTCATTTATAGAAATTTGTAATGTCTTAGTGATGGCTATTAGTAACTCTATCTCTAGATCTAGTACTTAAAGTTTGATGATGTTGTTGGTGGTATCCTTAGTCAAGAAATGCGAAGGAAAAACTCAGGTGATACAATAGGTAATTATTTGAATGAAAAGACTAGAGAAAGAAAATTAGAGAGATGGAACAGCCTAGGACATATCATTATGTTAAGGAAAGACAAATCCAAGTCCATATTGGGGATAGTGTGCTGGAAATGCAGGAAGAAAGGATGTTGGACATTGGATAAACCAACGCTCCTTGTGTGTTTCACGACATGGACTAACCGCCTCTCATGGATCATTATCTCTGGAAATGTGATCATTGACTAATACATGTGGGTTTTGGTCTAATGAAAATCTTGATTCCCAACAAGTGGTATCAGAGCATATGTCACGAGTTCGATACACACCAGGATTGCATTGGGGGGGGGTGGGGGGGGGGGGAGATTGTTGGACATTGGATAAACCAATGCTCCCCGTTTGTTTCGTGACATTGACTAACCGCCTCTTGTGGATCCTTATCTTTGGCGATTTTATCATTGACTAATACCTGTGTGTTTTGGTCTAACGAAAATCGTGATTCCCAACAAAGGAAACTTAAATAAATACTACAAATATCGGAAAGGAAAATAAGGAGATGGACAACAAGACAACAATCATCAAGCAAATGTGACATGTGATGTCTTGCAATACACTTTGATTCTTTCATTACAGAATATTATCGATGCATGGGTGGTATATTCAAGGGGATTATTCCATGTCACACCAGATAGGAAACATTTGGATTACTACGTTCAAGGAGATTTTGGATGAGTTCGCCTGGGTGATGATAAACCCTGTAAAATCGTTGGAATAGGTAAGGTTTTATAAAGCAAAAAAATGGAAACCAATGAATATTAAGGGAGGTAAGGTATGTTCCAGTTCTAAATAAAAATATAATTTCAACAGGGAAATTGGGAGGTGAAGGTTGTGTAACTATTTTTATAGAAAAAACCTATAAGTTCACTAAAGGAGCCCTAGTGATAAAAAAAGGAGAAAAGGTTGGTACATTGTATCTATACAATCATATTTATAATTCTATTAATTATTTAACTTCCACAAGAGCATATATGACACTCTAGCATCACAGGCTTGGGAACATGAGTGAGAAGGGGATGCAGATTCTTCACTCAAGAAATTTGTTGCTAGGTTTGAAGCATGTTGATTTGGATTTTTGGGAAAATTGTGTTTATGGAAAACTGAAGAGAGTAATATTTTTCAGAGTTGGTAAGGAAAATAAGAGAAAAAAATTAGAGCTTGTGCATACAGATGTATGAGGACCTAATCAAGTATCATCTCTTGGTGGATCTCGCTATTATGTTACTTTTATTGATGATGCAACTGGGAAAACCTAGATTTATTGTATTCAAAATAAATTTGATGTATTTGATACTTTGAAGAAATGGAAAACTTTTGTTGAGAATGAGACATGAAAGAATTTGAAGTGTCTTAGATTAGAGAATGGAGGTGAATATTGCAACAAATATTTTTATCACTACCGTTTAGAGCATGGAATTCATATAGAGTAGACATATCCAAGAATACCATATGAAAATGGTGTGTTAGAAAGGATGAATGGGACAATCATGGAGTGTGCAAGGTGCATGACATTTCATGCAATATTTCCCTTACAATTTTGGGCAGATGTTGTAGATACTGTTGTTTATCTAATAAACAAAGGGACTTCAAGTTCCTTGGATGGTGGTATTCTTGAGGAGGCATGGACATGTAAAAAGGTAAACTACTCATTCTTAAATACTTTCGATTATGAAGCCTTTTTACGCATTAATAAAGAAAACAGAACAAATCTTGAGGAAAATGAAATAAATGTACCTTTATTGGATATGGTGTTAGTGATTTTGGTTATCGCTTATATGATTATGAAAATAACAAAATCATTAGGAGCAGAGATGTCATATTGAATGAAAATGTCTTGTATAAGGATCAGATGCAGTGAAAGAAATAGGAAAAGGAAAAAAAAGAATAAGCAATTCTTGATGAGGTCACATAAAAAGTAAAGGTTCCTAAAAATCATAATGATAAGAAACCACAACAACAAAAATAACCACAATAGTAAAAAGCACCTCAAACACCTGAAGTGGTGTTAGAATATCTACCGGGATAAGTAGATCCCTTGAACGATACTTTGCTTCATTATATTATGTATTATTGACTGATTTTGGTGAATATAAAAGATATGAAGAAGAAATGCAAGTAGAAACTAGGAAGAAGTGGGAGCAAGCCATGGAAGAAGAGATGGACTCCTTGATGCATAACCAATTGGGACTTAGTCAAGTTGTCTGCAAGCAAAGAAACATTGTAGAATAAATTCATTTACAGTTTTAAGAAAAATATGGAGGTAAAAAATGTATAAGGCTAGACTTGTGGTGAAGGGGTTTGCACAAAATAAATGATAGACTTTAATGAAAATTTTTCTCATGTTGTTAAAATGAATTCAATCAGAACTATTTTAAGTCTAGTGGCAACAAAATATTTTCATCTTGAGCAGTTGGATGTAAAAACAACATTTCTCCATGGGGATTTGGATGAAGTAATGTATATGCAGTGACCACAAGATTATGAGGTGAATGGGAAGGAGAAATTAGTGTGAAAATTGAAGAATAATTTGTATGGCTTAAAACAGGCTTGAAGGAAGCGGTATCTAAAATTTGAGAGGTTTATGTCTGAACAAGGTTATACTAGATGTCACTCTGACCATTGTGTTTATCTTAAAAATAAAAATGATGGCAGTTATATTATATTGCGATTGTATGTAGATGACATGCTTTTTCCAGAGTCTAACATGAAAAAAATACATGCGCTCAAAGGAAAATTGGAAAATTCATTTACAATGAAAGTTTTGGGTGTTGCAAAACAAATACTTGGCATGAGAATATCTAGAGATAGGAAAAATTGCAAATAAATATTGTCTTAGAGTGAGTACATAGAAAAGGTGTTGGAAATATTTAATATGCATAACGAAAAACCAGTTAGTACACCTTTGGCTAGCCATTTCAAACTAAGTATGGAGATGTATCCCAAGAATCAAGAAGAGTTGGATTATATGTGTAAAGTTCCATATGCATTAATAGTTGGAAGCTTAATGTATGCAATGGTCTGCACAAGGCCTGATATTGCACATGCAGTGGGAATTGCAAGTCGGTATATGAACAATCCAGGAAAAGAGCATTAGATGGCAGTGAAGTGGATTCTCAAGTATTTGAGAGGTACCACAAATAGAACATTATGCTTTAGTGGTTCAAATATTTCTCTACAAGGATATGTTGATGCAGATATGGCAGGTGATAGAGATAAAAATAGGAGCACCATAGGGTATGTGTTTACTGTAAGTGAAAAAATTGTCATATTGGTTTCACAATTGAAAAATATTGTTGCAATTTCAACAACGGAAGAAAAGTATGTTGTTGCTAAAGAGGCTAGTAAAGAAATTATTTGGTTACAAAGGTTTATGGATGAATTATGCAAGAAGAAAGAGATGGGAAAGTTATACAATGCTATCTAGAGTGCCATTCATCTTGCAAAGAACACAATATTTCATTCCAAGACTAAACATATACATCTAAAGTACGATTTTATACAATCAGTATCAGAAGATGGATAGTTGAAGCTAGAAAGGACACACACTAGCCATAATCCTACAGATATGTT
Organism: Pinus albicaulis; assembly: GCA_034641835.2. Lineage (NCBI taxonomy): Eukaryota > Viridiplantae > Streptophyta > Pinopsida > Pinales > Pinaceae > Pinus > Pinus albicaulis. The sequence continues at coordinate 1,598,107,419 of CM076584.1, read as the reverse complement.
AACAAAAGTTATAACCAAGGAGAAATTGAGATTCTTCTCAGTTTCAATTGGTCTTCAAGTATGATGGTGAAGATGAGAAACAACCAGGTTCAAGTGGGTCATTTTCCCACAAGTGAAGCAACGATGGAGTTTATATAATCAATCTCCAAGTGGGAGATTGTTAGGTGTGGAGCCTATAACAACCCTGGTTAAAAATCCATATAAAAATATATAATACCAAGGTCATGGGAGACGTATTCCAAGTTGAATGTTGGGAAAAACATCCTAGTGGATGTTCATTTCGATTATTATGGCTAAAGGAATTTGGCAAAGGCAAAGAAAAAGGCTTTGGAAAGGAAAAGTGGAATTTATTGGCATTTATTTATGAAAATAATGGAAATTAGGATAAAAGGAAGGTGAAAGGTTATAGGTTGCATGTGAGGAGGAAAATGAAGGAAAATAATGGAAAATGAAGAAAATAGAGGCCTCATTGATAAAAATATTTATGAGTATCATTTGGTAGCTTTTAGTCAGTTAATGTTTTGAGCTCTCACTCTATTATCTCTCTCTCTCACTCATGGATACATAGAATTTTATTGGAGAAATTCAACATTGGATCAAGAAAGGAAAAGAAGGAAAAGAGGAAGCAAAGATAAAGCAAGGAAGAGAAAGATCAAGCACCGACAACGATTTTACTTGTAGGCATCGATTGCATGCGTGATTTCTTGATAGATTTGAAATGCATGGTTATGCATGTGTTTTATTGGTTCTATTATTGCCATTGACATGGGTTTTTCTAGGAGTGGCAGTGTTCTTCAACCTTGCCTTTCCATTTCCAGATAGACACAGTTTGATGGGGTTCTCATGTTTTGGTTGAGTTTGTTTTCCAGATGGATTCAAAACTAAGCAAGGTGGATCTCTATATGAAATAACACATGGCTTAGTGATCCCTAAACCAAAATGTGGATTGCGATAATGAGAATGACCTAGTAACCCCTGGACCAGACTGTGGTTTTTGGTAAATCCAATTATTGTATGCCTTAGTGGGCCTAGGAATTCTCGACTAGTGAATGGTGGGATATACGGTAAAGCCTAGAGGTGGTTGCCCTTGATCAAGACTAGGAATCCTTGTCGGCGAATGGAGGGATATATGATAAATCCTGGAGCATGGTGTCTCAATTATGGCCTAGTAATCCCTAGATTAGACTATGGATTGTAGTAAAGCATATAGACTAGGAGACAGGAAAATTCCTCATGATGTAGGTGGAGAAATATGGTGGCATCCATGCTTGTTTATGGCCTAGTGATATGATGAGGATTGTGGTAAATCCAATTTATATTGATTAGGGTGAGGTGATTTAGCCTTGGGAAGCCCTGTTTTGTTCATTTGGTTTGAAGTGCCACATTCATGCTTCGAATATGGCATGAGGGTGATTGGATGAAGAGAGATTTGGCTTAGCTAATCTATGGTCGGGTGGAACATGGTAATTCCATACCAGGTTGCCTTTTGCATTCATTAATAAAAGGTTCTTTCCTTGGTATCTTAAGTGTAAATGGACTGGATTATATGTGGCATTTATGGTCGTTGTATCCTCATTATTTCTGTTGTTTATATGTTATTTATGGATATGTTTTATGACAGTGAAAAGGTATGGTTCTCATCATTTTTGAATTTTAAATGAATGTGAAATGAATATATGACATAATAGATGGAAATGCAGCTAATGATATAAGGCATCAACGCTTTTTAACTATTATCATATATGTATAATACCCCTATACTCAAATATGTTATTATGAACTATAGAATGCATGTTTATGACATGTTTGACGAAATGTATGTCAAGGCTAGTAGGGGTCCAATCAAGTCTATGTTCAATAATTTTCAATGGCATCATTATCTCTATGTTTCATTTCATTTATGTAAATTTCATGAAGTTCTAGGAAGTGACTGGGTCCTAGCCCTAGAATTAAGCCTTAAATCTCGTATTCGCTGGCATAGCATTGACAAAAAAAGGTTGAAATCACACCCAGGCAGGCTCATGGGAGAAATTAGGACCCATAGTCGCTTGGAGGGCATGGTAAGGGAGAAAATGGGGCTCTAGGAGCTTGAATTGTTGAGTTTCCTCAGGTGTTGGTCACATGGAAAGGTGGGGTAGCTTCTAGAGGTTTGTTGGTTTTTTGGATGATCAATGTGATTGTGTTTCATCGATTCCACTTCCTTAAGGTGACCTAGGAGGTTGAATCGGATCATTGTATCCTCTCGTCACATGTTTACCCCAAAAAAATAGTTAAATTGGGTAAATGTGGTAGGAGGGTGTTACCGAGTGGTATCAGACCTAGGTTCAACACTTGGACTGGATGGGCGGAAAGTGATTTTTGTGCATACATGTCAGTTGCATATTTGTTCTTTATGTTGCAAATTATGTGATTTTTATGTATGCATGATGGTGGTCATTGTTGTAGTTGTGTTTCCATGTAGGAGTTGGTGATTTTGTTGCTGGGATGCGTTAGTCATGAATGCATGTCAGTTGTATATGAATTTTCTATGCATGTCAATGTCTATATGTTGTTATACATGCATTATTATGGCCATGGTTTCCGTGCATGAGGTCATTGTAGGTATTTTAGGTCATCATGATGTTGTTGGATGTTATGATGATGATGGAGTTGGTTGAGATAGAGTAGGAGATGTAGATCATCAAAGTGAAGTTGCGACACTAGACTTTGGGGTGAGAGAAGATAATCATATAGGTTTGTATGTTTGGAATGCAGGTGTGTGGTTAATGGTTGTTATAAGCATTAGGGTTACTTATATGCTTTTCATTTTATTGTTATTGTGGTCACATGTTTGATAAATGCTAGTTGATTAGTGTAGTCATATGCACATGTGTCGACTACTCGTGAATAATAGTAATTTGTCATTATATGCATTTTTTTTGTTGTTTTATGTTATTTAAATTGATGATTATGTTATATGTTATTGATAAGTCTATTATCTGTTAAGTATTTGATTGTTATATGATAGTTAACTTGATTATTATGTTATATGTTGTTGATGGGTATGTTATATGTTAACTTGGTGCTCTTATATCTTAGTTAACTTTATGATTAGGGTTATTGCATTAATATATTGATGTTATATGTATCATATTAATTTGTATTGGTCTATGCAAATGGTTAGGGTTATGAAATTCATGTATGAGTTAATATGTTGTGATATTATGTCATACTAATCTAGACTAACTGTGCATATGTGATTGTTATGTAAGAATGACAATTGTTTATGAGCTTATTATGTGAGCAGTTAGCTAGTTACTGTTATGGATATCATAGCCATATTTATGTTTGATTTGATGTATTTCAAATTTATATCATGCTAATCTAGAATGATTGTGTAGACAAGATAACCTCCCCTAAGATACATTAACATATGATTTTTCTTATGTCGTATACTTGGTGCTTGACTGTTTGATTATGTTGTCTATTTGGTGTTTGAGTATTTGGTGTCTATTATGTCATCTAGTTGATTTATCTAACATGGTATGTTTATTTTTTGTTTTAATGTTTGATTAATTGCATGATATGAGTATGTATCTATAAGATTGCATGAAGAAATAATATCATTTTAAGATGGTTGTGCTAATTCAATATGTGCTGAGGAAATTGATATGTACTTGAGTGTAAGTAGGTTATAGTTGTAGTATTATAATTAATGACGATTAGTTGATTATGACATGGTTGTTAGTCTTGGTAAAATTTGATTTCAAATTAATAGACATGATGTATTGATCTTGGAACGTGTGACATATGTGTGAACAATTGGAGGACAACATGCTTGGTATTAGCGTGACAAGGTAACCGTTGATGTGTTAAAAGAAATGAATTCATGAGAATTCCTTTAGTTGTGTTTGCAAACCGAAATTACAAAGGAAATATTACTTTTCATATAGAAATTATTCTTAACCCTAATATTGTTTCACGTTATGTGGATATGTGCTATATTCGTGAACATGTATTTGACAGGTATAACATCTGGCTTCTAGTTATAGCTGGATTCGTCAAGAAATTAGAGTTCCTTGAGAGATGATATATGTATGTGTTCAGTTACAAGGAAACGTGCTTGGCACGATAGGGTAATGAAACCGATATGTTGTTATAATTATTTATTCACTGAAAATTATGTGTTATGGAAGTATGATGCAGGGGATTGAATGGAAAAAAAGACTTCCATGGAATCTTGAAGAAGGCTTGGGTTGAGATTTCCTTTGGATCCATAGGGATTGAGACATGGGTTTTGTTGTTAGTGTTGTGCTTTCGGTTTTTTTTATTTGGTTACTCTTGATTTGCGGTCTTGATTGAATTTAGTGCATGATCATGCCACTTTGTTTGTGGTGTCATATTGCTATTGGTTTTCATGGTTTTCTTCTTCTTTTATTTTTTTCTTGTCTTTTATGTTTTGAGGGTGTTGGGAATTATTTGGGAAGGAGGAAAGTTAATGGATCTAAGGGATAGTTGAATGAAACCCAACAGGTGATGCAAGACTCAGACGAAGCTCGGTGCATGAGTAAGGATAATTGAAGGCAAGAGTATGATAGTGAATTGGATTTGTTGGGTCCATTGGTGTAAAAGGATGGTGGTAGGATAGTCATGAGAAAGGTAATTAAGTAAGGTAAAGTGAATAGACTTGTGGCATCATATGCCTTCGCTAAGTTAGGAATTCTTGTTCTCAATGTTGTGCATACTATGCATGCATAAAGTGAGTTCTCCTAACCTTGACCTTATGATATCTAGTAATTTTCTTGTGATTATGATTATGATAAAGCATATATATCTTTATATGCATGTATGTATGTTGTTGTGTGACGGGATCATGATTGCTTTATGTTGATGTTTATATATGTATGTATGTATGTATGTATGTATGAATGTATGTAATTCATTGTTTGACAAAGTCATCAAGAATCATTCTCATGGAGGAATGACTGCTTATGTGAGTGAATGGTATGAATAGGTTCCTGGTTTATGAGGAATCAATTGGGAAGAGTAGCCCTGAAATATCTACAAGGTCAGTATCATGTGGATATGAATTGATATTATATGTTTGTATTATGCCTATGTTTATGTTATGGACATGTAATGTTGATGGATACATCAACAGAATGGAATAAGTGTGATCAGTGGCATGTTGTAACATGCATGAATAATTGGAAAGACACTAGAAAAGGTTGCTTGTTAGAGTTACTATGTGGTCCCTGGATGTTTGGTACTATTGTTGAATATATGTTGAACATATTTCACCTGTGAAGTTATGTGCATGCAGTGTTGTGTATATATGGTATTGTGTACATGTTGCGTACATGAAATTCTATGTATAGATGGTGTTGTGTACATGTTTTTTATGCAGTGTTAGGTATAGATTGTGTTATGTACATGTTGCATATGTGGTGTTGTATGCAGATGGTGCCTTTTGCATGTTTCATATTGTTGAGGTATAAAAGGTGTCTTTTTAACTCATATTTATCCT
>CM076584.1:1597946104-1598101813 GCA_034641835.2 Pinus albicaulis | reverse complement strand
TGGAATTTGAAATTAATGGTACAGATAGTAGGTGGATCCACCAGGGCCTGGCCCTTGGCCGCTAGTGAAGCACCACCGAACTACTCCAGTATCAAATAATGGAACGACAACCGGATTATATATTAATCATATGTAACAGAGTTTACAAGCAATCACACTCTGTTTTAACCAACGAGAGTCGATGAGAAATTGTGAAAATACAACAAGAAGTCTGAATAATCATAATACATAATACATTCCCCTTCGATTTCTACAAGCATTGTCCTTTTATAACAGACAGCGGACGAAACAAGAAATCTAGATAAGCTTGGAGCAGCGATTCCTCAAGATCGAGAGATCCTGAGGGATTCGCTCTATCTTCAATCTTTAGTTATCATTTTTTCTTCTTGCATTGATGTCACGCTGTTCCTTTCCTTCCTTTGGCTGTGCGCTCCGATCTCGACCTTCTTTTCTGGATATGGTCTTTTGTTGAAGGGACAACAGTTATTTCTGCTTTGTCTTTTTCCCCCGAATAGTGGCTTCCCACTTCATCTATTTTCTGCATATAAGAAAATAAAATCTTTAATCAATTTGCAACAATCATTGATCTCCTTAATTCTATTATAATTCTTCAATATATTACCATTATAGAATATAAAGGAGTTATGATTAAAGGAAAAAGATAAAGAAATACATGGCAAATTCATACCTTTTCCAATGCTCAACACACCCCCCTGCTTACCCTTTTTCATGTCCTCATGAAAACCATAGTTTACATGTAAAGCAGTTAGAGAATAGGCTGGAGAGGGTTTTTCATTAAGTGGTCTAAAACCATGATTTGCAGCTAAAACTTCAAAAATATGCCCTGTCTGCCCTTCAGGTAATTCATATTTGGCCTTATAGTCTGCTATAGGATACCAGATAATAGGGCTTCGAAATCTACAACCTAACTAATATGGGCCTTCCCTCAAGATGAGGTTACTATAGATAACCAGGCGGTTGGCAGCTAACTCAAAATTTTTATAATTGAATGGCTCTCTGTCTTGAATATTCCGATTATAAATCTTCCATTAAAGTTTAGCTGCTACTATGGCCTGGTCTCTGATGGACAGAAAATATTCTACCCCATCCAGGACGATTGCTTTGTGGATGGGTCCCAATGTCTGGATCACACCCTACTTTGTCATTAAGCTTTTCTACCTAGCCCATAATTGTAATGGGTGTCTCGATTCACCCCTAACCCAAAGGTCTAACACATTTTCTTGTCTCTAAAAAGTGTTATAGACCTTGAGCCATTTTAACTGGTTAAAAAAAAATGAAATGAATGCTTGATATTGGACATCACCCACAAAAGGACTGGGATTTGTCTCCATTTCCTCTGCCAATATAAAATTGTGCAAATAAAATTCATAGAGTAAGCATTGAACTTTTACTCCATAGAGTTTGCAGCAGTTTATAAATTCATCTACAGTTTCTAATTCTATAGGTTTTCCTGCCTTAACAACATTAATTTTTAACTGCAAATATCTTTCTAACAAAAAAAAAGCATAATTTTTGGCAGGGGACCTACATGCTAGAACATCTGTATATAGAGAACAAAGAGTATCCATTTGATTCCTGACTGTTCATAGTCTATTCCTTACCTCTTCAATTTTTTCTTCTGCCTTCCGACATTTATCGAAGGCTTATGCCTCTGATGCATTGATGTCCTTCAATTGCTGTTGTAACTCTTGGTATTTCTTCCTAGGAACAATTTCTTCTTCGAGATTTTCTCTAGCCCGCTGAGCCTGTGCCAGATCCTCTCGAATTTTTTCTATACCAGGGTCCTTTTTTATAAAAACATTTTTGGGTTGAAGATCTACTTGGGTTTTCTTATTACAATGTCGAGTGCCTATAGTTTGTGTCTCTTTGTTGGTCATACTGCTAGAAGACAGTGCCTCAGTCTGAACATCTTTATTACAAACTTGCACATTTTCAGTTTGGGCAACTGCATCTGTAACAACTGCATGTTGTTCCTTGCTATCCTGAATGAATGTGGGCTCAGTTCGAGTCTCCATGGCCTTCATATTATGGGGCTCCATTTGGATGGCTTCATTCCTTTTTTTCGGGGTTCTTTTAGAGATTTTCCCCCTTTTTAGAACCCTTATCTTCTGTCTTAGTTGTTTTACTAATTTTAGCAGCTTTCGTTGTTCCTTCTGTAGCCGCTTAATTTAATTTGTCTTCTTCTTATTTTTCTTGGGAGGAATAGCTATTTTCTTTTCTATACTTGGCTGCTCAGCTAGGTTTTGTTTTTTAGGGACTGTGCCCTTGTCCTAGCTTGTTTCCACATTCTCTGCTTGGAACACTTCTTCAGTGTTTGCGTTATCCTGACTAGGTTCCTCAGGGGAGGAAACCCTAGTTTGATCTGTTATTTCCTGAGGGGATTCTACTTCTGCCTCCTCATCATCATGCATTTCCTCGGATGTATCCTTGCTGTGGAAAGAATGTTCCTCTGATTTCTCTGCCTCAATATTGAGGTTGAGCGGACTCTGGGGTTGCATATACTCACACATATTGGCTAAAATTTGGGCTAATTCATCCTCCTGCAATGGAATCTGTGGTGGACTTGCACTGGAGGTTACGGAAGGTTTCGCTTCCTCTCTTTCTTCTTCACTGGCTCGGTTAGTTTCTTCCTCTTCCTGATTTTCTCCTCCTTCTAGTTGCGAGGGTTGCTCATCTCCAGAACTAGGTAATTCTAAGGGTTGGCTGCTGCTAACCTGGAGGTTTCCCAAAATTCCCCTGCTTCTTCTTAATCTAGAGGAATTTCTACGTCTTAGAGGTCTGTTTGTTGTTCTAGTGATTCTTTTTCGTTTCGGTGCAGGTAAGGTTGTTCCCCCATCTATCGAAAATAACAATTCTTCCCAACTAGTCTGTTGTTGAGCAAGACTGTAACTAACTATTAATCGAATTAAAAAATGGTGGCTTACTACCATCCTTGTATGACGGGATTTTTTTATGCTTAAAGCAGCATCATGCAGTAAAAATTTAAATATGCAGGAAAATTCACAGCGCATTTCTGTTTTAGTACTGCTAATAATTTGAGGTGAGGTGGTCTTACCACATCCTTTCTTCCGTCGCATGTAATGTAGCTTTGCACTACTCTAGCCAGTTCTTCCCATGGTTCCCCCAAATTTGTCGGCTGGACCCCTTTTCCTTTGACGGTCAAGGTTTGTCCTTCGTCCCGAAAGATGTTCATGGCCTCTTGAAATCTCAATTTCTTATGGGTCCATATGGGTCAAACTACTCGTAGACCAGATACCTCAGCAATTACTACATCTGTCACTGTTATTTCCTTCCTCTTACTATAGAATAGTTCTCCTGCAAGTTTTTCAAAAATTCAATGGCCATAGTTTCATGGGGATGCTGTAGTCGTGTAAGGTAGGTAATCCACCCTGCTCTCTCCAAAATTTCTCGTGCAAGGTCGGAAACTGTGAGTAATTGAGGTTCACTACATACTTCTCACCCTCCTATTTTGTCTAAACCCTACACCCTGTTAATGTTTCACGATAATACACATAAATGGAAATGGAACAACACTTCGTGCATATAGGAAAATACCGTTAAAACTTGTTATTTCCGGGATCTTATGAAAATAGGGAATTGACCCGTATGTAGGCATATGTTGGAAGTCACCTGCACCCCCCTGAAATATGATAGGTCACCCTCAACCATCAAATGGAGGAGCAGCGTACTGGACAACAGTCATACATATTCATGACATGATAAAAAATTATCGAATTATTGAAATCGAGGCATATTATGAAATCATGAATAGATATGGAAATGCTATGTAATGATTCGCAAATAGGGAAAAGGACAACTAACATAAATAAAAGTGCGTATGTGGTCATTATCCACTTAAACCATTATGAATGATTTATAAACAATATTTCATGTATAAGAGGTTCAACAAAGGGGTTTAGGAGCATAATCTCATTTGAAATTAAGATAAAGATATAAGAAAAGGGTTTATAATTGCTATTGATTTGTGAAAAATATGACTCCAATACCATCAGCAGAGCTCTATTGCCCACAGGTGTCTATAACCTTGACAAAGTTGCTTTTTCACTCTTGGAACCATAATCCTTTATATATGCCTAGGAAAGTGCTTTGTGATGTCATGATGGAGGCCATTGTGCTGGCTTTGGAACCAGATGAATCACAATGCCATTCACCAATAAGGAGTGAAAGGTGGGCAGGCCGGCTCGTGATGAGACCTCTTGTTCCAAGGGCTTTTTATTTTTCTGAGTTGCCCATTGGATCATATCCCTGGTGCGGTGGCCATAATGGGAATGCCACTTCACTGCTGCCTTATGATCATTGTAGGCTGGCTCTTGATGAGACCCCCTATCCTCCATCTGACATATCATAGAATTGTTAGGAATCATATATATATATATATATATATATATATATATATATATATATATATATATATATATATATATATATATATTCTTTTTCTTTTTCTTTTATATAGCACTTTCCTATTTATGTACAAAGGATGTCTCAACACTCCTTAAGAGTAGGGATGGTGGAAGAAGTTTGAACATCTCAATAGAGGAAAATATGCCCTTACTCTTATTCAATAATAAAATTCAAAGAGAATTATGAGGATTAGGGAAGAACCAACATGACAAAATAATCAATCAAATTAGTTTTAGTGAAAATAAAGACAACAAAGTGAGATAGATATTTGTGTCCTTTCCTTTTTTCCTTATCAATACACAGCAATTTCTTTAAAGATTACAATTTCTCCTTGATATGCTGATTCCAGTAACCTCTATTTTTTGTGTTCTGCATAAATTTGTATTTTGCCTTAAAATGATCATAAAGAATTCACAAAAATTCTCAAAATGTTGTTCTAAAAAAATAAAAATGCACTCAAAAAGTGTTGTTCCTTAGACAGAACAGCTGATATTCCTTAAGAGGAACAGCAAAAAGAACATCTTCACGCAAAACTGTGGTTCCTTTAAGAGGAACAACAAACAGATAAAAACACACAAGCTACTATTCCTTTAAGAGGAAAAGCAGTTGTTCCTTAAGTGGAACAACAGATAAAACACTCCAAATCGAAATTGTTGTTCCTTAGAAGGAACAACAGAAAGTGAAAAATAATGGTGAAGGGGTTGTTCCTTTTAAAGGGAACAACAAAGAAAATCGGTGGAAATGTTGTTCCTTTTAAAAGGAACAGCAAAAACAATTGGTGAAAATGTTGTTCCTTTTTAAAAGGAAGGAACAACAAAAAACAATCAGCGGAAATGATGTTCCTTTTAAAAGGAATAGCAAAAACAATCAGTGGAAATGTTGTTCCTTTTAAAAGGAATAGCAAAAAGATGAACACGCAGACATGCTGTTCCTTAAGAGGAACGGGTGCTATTCCTTAAGAGGAACAACACAAAAAATAAAGGCACACAAGATTTTTGTTCTTTTTTAAGAGGAATGACTGATGTTCCTTAAGAGGAACAACAGTTGTTCCTTAAGAAGAACAACACAAAAAATAAAATCTGTACAAAAAAACAGTTCATACAAGAAAAATTAAAAGAAAAGCTTATGTACAAATTTCAGAAATAAAGGAATTGTTCAGTGAATGAATGCTGAGGAGGAGTTATCTTCCTCAGCAAGAATCTGAATACTAGAATCTCCCCGTAATTGTTGGTAAAATGATTCCCGATTAAGCGGTTTGTGGTAAAGTCGTACTCGATCACTGTTGTGTAACCAGCTTCCAAAATAGAAGAAAAGAGATATCAACGCCTTAGAAATAAGCCACTTCGAGGGGGCAACCTCCAATACATTACATAAATGAACAATTCTTGGATGATACAATTTACAAAACCTCCTTTCTATATAGGAGTCCATGGGGCCATAATGTAATCCTAGTGGGCCACAATGTAATCCTAGCCGACCTAACAATAATAATTTAAGGGCACAATAATAACAAAATGGGGGTTACAAGGGTACAATAATAACAATAAGGGGTTTAAACTAACAATAATAAGGGGATATACTAGTGATATAGGGACCTAACATGCCCCTCTCCTTCAAAAAAGTGTTGTCCTCAACACTTGAGTAGCTCCGGGTGCTTCTGTATAAAATTCTCATCATCCCATGTAGAATCTTCAGTGGGTAAGTTCTTCCACTTGATGAGATACTCTGAAATTGATCGATTCCGTAGCTGTCGAGTTCTTGTTTCCATGACTGCTTCAGGTTCCAATATGATTTTTCCTTCCTCATCAAGTTCTGGCAATATTGTTTGAACTCGAAGATTTTCACCTATAACCTTCTTTAAGCATGAAACATGGAAAACTGGATGTACTCGCGAAGAAGCAGGAAGCTCCAATTTGTATGCCATAGTACCAATCTTTTGCAACACCTTGTAAGGACCATAGTACTTTAGTGATAATTTATTATCCTTCTTAGCTTGCTTGAGGGACATTTGTTTGTATGGTTGTAGCCGTAAAAATACCCAATCTCCTACATCAAAACTTCTCTCGCTGCGATGTTGATCTGCCTGTTGTTTCATTCGATTCTGTGCCAAATTCAGGTTATCCTTTAAGAGTTGGAGAACTTCTTGCTGATGCTCGATGTGATCTTCCACTGCTTGAACCTTCGAATTTTCCCTTAAAGATGATGTGATGGATGGTGGATGATATCCATAAAGTGCCATAAATGGGGTCATTTTTGATGCAGTATGGAAGGAAGTGTTATACCACCATTCAGCAAGAGGTAACCACTTGACCCATTGTGTTTGTTTATCAGATACAAAACAACGAAGATATCCTTCCAAACATTTATTTACTATCTCAGTTTGACCATCAAAATGAGGATGATAAGATGAGCTATGAGCTAATTGAGTACCCAAACAAGAAAATAACTCCGTCCAAAAATTTCTAGTAAAAATGGGATCTCTGTCGCTCACAATAACCCTTGGCTTCCATGTAGCTTTTGAATTCTGTCCATAAATGTAGTAGCAACTGTACTTGCTTTAAATGGATGAGATAATGCACAAAAGTGTGCATACTTGGTAAGTCTATCAACTACCACCATGATGACACTCTTTCCTTCTGACTTAGGTAAACCTATGATAAAATCCATTGAAATCTCCTCCCAACGTTGACTTGGAATGGATAAAGGTTGTAGAAGTCCCGGGGTCTTAATTGTTTCCACTTTATTCTGCTGGCAAACCAAACATTCCGCCACAAACTTTTGAATATCAGATTTAAGGCCATCCCAAAAAAATTCTTTCTTCACCCCGTGGTAAGTTTTTAAAAATCCTGAGTGTCCTCCTAAAGGAGAAGTGTGCAATTCCAGAAGAATCTTTTGTTTTAGTTGGGAATTCTTACAAAGATATAAGCGATCTTTGTCCCATAAGGAATCATTTTTCCAACTAAATGTATCAGATGTACTAGGATCTTGCTGCAACTTTTGAATGAGTATCCATACATCTTTGTCCTTCTTCCATTCATCTTTTGCTTCAGTTATCCAATCTGGTTGGATAATAGAAATGGCACAAAGCAATGCTTCCACCTCTTCATTCTTTCTTGAGAGTGCATCTGCAACAACATTAAGCTTTCCTTTTTTTTAGATTATTTCAAAGTCATAACCCAACATCTTTGTGACCCATTTTTGCTGCTCTTCTGAAGATAGTATTTGTTCCAAAAGTGTTTAAGACTATCATGATCAGTTTTTACCTTGAAGTGTCTTCCCATTAGGTAAGTTCGCCATTTCTTTAGTGCATGCAGTATTGCTAACATTTCCTTCTCATAAATAGGTTTCTGTAAATACTTTCCTTTGATTGGACGACTCTCAAAAGCAATGGGTCTTCCTTCCTGCATTAAAACAACACCAATTCCATTTCCTGAGGCATCACATTCCACAATAAAGGCTTTTGTGAAGTCTGGCGTAGCTAAGACCGGTGCTAGGCACATTGCCTCTTTAAGATGTTCAAAGGCCTTAGTTGCTTCAGGAGTCCATGAAAATGCATCTTTCTTCAATAATGTTGTTAGAGGTGTTGCTATTCTCCCATAATTCTTAACAAACTTGCGATAATACCCTGTTAACCCGATAAATCCTCGCAACTTCTTTATGGTTGTGGGGACTTTCCATTCCTTAATGGCTTTAATTTTGTTAGGGTCTACTTTAACACCCTCGTGAGATACAATATGACCCACATATTCCACCTCTTGTACTCCAAAGCAACATTTGGATTTTTTTGCATATAATTGTTTCTCCTGCAATAGTTTGAGCACCCTGTCAACATGTTCAACATGATCCTTCCAAGACCTGTTGTAGATTAGTATATCATCAAAAAATACTAGCACAAATTTTCTAAGGAAGGGTTTGAAAATGGAATTCATCAACCCTTGAAATGTCGAAGGTGCATTGGTAAGGCCAAAAGGCATGACCAAAAATTCATAATGACCCTCATGAGTTCGAAATGTTGTTTTTGGAATATCTTCAATCTTCATTCTAATTTGATGATATCCTGAACGAAGATCCAACTTGGTAAAATAAATTGATCCATGTAATTCATCCAATAATTCATCAATCACAGGAATGGGAAATTTTTCATTAATGGTGATCTTATTGAGCTCCCTATAATCCGGACACATTTGCCATGATCCATCCTTCTTGTGTACCAATACTACAGGAGCAGAGAAAGAACTTTGACTAGGTTGAATTATACCCGCCTCTAACATTTCTGCAATCATACATTCAATTTCACTCTTTTGGACGTAAGGATATCTATAAGGCCTGATGTTTGGAGGAACACTTCCTGGAATCAAATGAATAGCATGATCATGATCACGAATAGGTGGGAGTCCTTTGGGAGTTTCAAACACCTCGGAATTATTGTCCAAGACTTGTTGAAGATCTGCAGAAATAGATGATTTTGATGTCGGAACTTCTAGTGAGCATAATTGTGCAATTACGCCTCGTTGTTATTTCTTTAGAAGCTTTATCATGACATTAGAGCTTATTATCCTTCTCGGCTTCCCTTCAATACCCCGTAATTCGACTTCCTTTCCTTCTGAAAAAAATTTCAAGAAAAGTTCTTGAAAATTAAAAGCTACCGTCCCCAAAGATTGTAACCATTGTACTCCTAGTACAACATCAGCATCTCCCATAGGAATGGAAAGCATTGGACTAGTCAATACATATTCCCCCATGGTTAGCTTGATATTATGGCATTTTCCAGAGCAATTTATAGTTCCTCCATTTGCAACCGTCACTTGACATTCTGGTGCTGGGTATAGGAAACAATTTAATTCCTTGGCTACCTTACAATGAATAAAATTATGGGTGCTACCTGAATCAATCAACACTATTACCTTTTTATTCTTGATTTGTCCTTCTATCTTGAGAGTTTGAGGAGTGGTAATTCCTGCCAGTGCATTACACGATATGGTCGAATTCATTTCTTCCTCTTCTAGGGTTGGTTCCTGGTGTATATCCTCTTCTTGTTCATTTTCTTCTTCCTCTTCACAATCTATGTAAAATAATTTCTTCTCAGAACACTTATGACCTTTAGTGTATTTGTTATCACAACTGTAGCAAAGCCCTTTTGCTCTTTTTTCTTCCAATTGTTGTGGTGCCAACCTTGTAGGTTGTGGAAATCTAGACGTACCAACACTTCCTTCTTTATAGAATTGAGTGGTAGGCTTCCTTGTCGCCATTATTTTACATTCAAATTTTCTTGCCAACCTGAATGCCTTCTCTAATGAATCCGGTTCCAAAACACGAACATCATGTTGGATGTTATCCTTTAAAGTGCCTATGAAGAGATCAATCCTGTGTTCCTCTGGAATATCAGTTACCCTTATATTCAATTTTTGGAAGTCCTCAATGTGCTGCCCCACTAAACCCTTTTGTTTGAGATTTATCAATTGGATAAAGAAAGTGTTTCTCTTTGTATCCTCATAATGTGCTATCATTTCCTCCGTAAAAATTGACCAAGTGACAATTTTTTTACGGGAGCAAAGCCATCGATACCATACAAATGTATTTTGTTCTAAATGTAAAGTTGCAATGCGGACCTTTTGTGTGTTTTGCACGTTATGGAGATCAAAATATTGCTCCATCTGTAGTATCCATGTTACAGGATCCTTTCCATCAAACTTCCTCATATCCATTTTTGGAATATGGTGGTTCTTCCCGCCAACATTAGAGTTTATGAAATCACGATTAACATTTATTTTGTCCTCATCATGAGGTTCTTATACTATCTTTTCACCATTAGGAAACATTTATTGTATCAACTTTGTCAAACCTTCGATGTCTGTTTTTAGATCATTCTTCATGTTTTCCATCTTAGCTTCCATGCGAGCTTCCATGCCATCCATATTTGCTTCCACACCTTTCTTCAAAACTTCCATTTCATTTTTTGTTGCTCTTTGCGAGAGTGAAATTTGTTGCACTTGCTCTTGTAATTTTGATAGATCATGTTGCAATTCTTCATCTTCATGAGTCATAGTAGAGCCTTCTGAAGGCTTAATAGGTGTTGAATTATTTTTACGGGGCATATTTTAGAACCCAATACTGATATCTATTCTACAATATGCCCTTGGAATCAATTAAAATTGATTCTTCAAGCAAGACTTATGCAATTCAGAAAAAAATAACACACCTTTTTCTTGCTTTTGAGGAGCTCTATATTGAAATTTGATTATATCTGTGATTGCAGCACTTCAATATCTGAATTTTGGTACCGATGTAGCCCTCTATATTATATTTCGAATGCCACAGGTCTGACCTGATTTGGATTCTCCAAGACAAAGTTGTGTCCAATCTCCCACAATGACCTAATTATGGATTGGTTCAGTAGAGCGAACTTGTATGACTTGCCACATATCACTGTTTCGTCCTTTTTCTCTGAAATTGATAACAAAGAAACTACAGTCTATTTAATTGTGACCAATTTTTACGGCACTCCAATCCAATGCCCAGAGAGAGAGTTATTGAACTTTTCCCACGATCACCTCTTTGAGATGCAATTCATGAGCCTGAAAAAGCACTACCTTCCACAGATCATATCTCCAAAAATATTGCGAACCAAGCTCTAAAATTTTTTGACAAATTTCCTCAGGATTTCAGCTTCGCACCATACAAATTTCAGATTCTGAACCTTCGTAGAAAACAAGTTATAGTTCAAATTCCACGATGACCTGTTTAGGAGCCTAAAAAAAGACCTAACTTCCACAAATCATATATCCGAAAATATTCTGAACCAAGATCTGAAATTTTTAAAAAATCTTCCTCAGGATTTCGGCTTCGTACCCTAAAAATTTCAGCTTCTGAATCTTCGTAGAAAAAAGTTATAGAGAAAATTCCACGATGACCTGTTTGGAGTAGCGAAACCCTAGAATCCAAAGCTCTGATACCAAATGCTGTGTAACCAGTTTCCAAAATAGAAGAAAAGAGATATCAACGCCTTAGAAATAAGCCAATTCGAGGGGGAAACCTCCAATACATTACATAAATGAACAATTCTTGGATGATACAATTTACAAAACCTCCTTTCTATATATAGGAGTCCATGTGGCCATAATGTAATCCTAGTGGGCCACAATGTAATCCTAGCCGACCTAACAATAATAACTTAAGGGCACAATAATAACAAAATGGGGGTTACAAGGGTACAATAATAACAATAAGGGGGTTACACTAACAATAATAAGGGACTATACTAGTGATATAGGGACCTAACAATGACCGTTTGCTTTGAAATAATGTCCAGATCCATCAATGGTAGTTAACGTAATAGTGCCATTGTCATGCACTTTCTGTATCTCATAAGGTCCAAGCCATCGTGTACGGAGTTTTCTGGGGAAATCCTGAAACCTGGAGTCATATAGGAGTGCCAATCTCCTTCGTAGAATATTTTCTTTTTAATGAGGGCATCGTGCCATTTTGCTCTCTATTGTTGAATTAATGCAGTGTGCTGGATGGCGGACAGGCCTAATTTTAGCTAACTCATTGATTTGCTGTAATCTACTGATATGGGCCTCATTTAAATTCAAACCCACCTCTTGGGCTGTTCTTAATGTTTGAATTTCAAATTCTATTGGAAAGATGGGTTCTTTTCCAAATAATAATTGATATGGTGAATACCCAGTGGTATTTCTCCATGTTGTTCGATATGCCCACAAGGCTTCCGGCAATCCTAAAGCCCAGTCACGTCTGTGTGATGCAACTGTTTTTGTAAGTATTGCTTCTATCACCTTATTCGTGCTCTCTACTTGGCCGTTTGCCTGTGGGTGGTATGGGGTTGTAATTTTGTGCTGAATATGGTAATTTTTTAATGTTGCATCAATTTTATAACCTACAAATTACGGTCTTCCATCTGTAATTATGTCCCTTGGGAGGCCATATCACACTAATATTTGGAAAAGGAACTGTATTACAAAGCCCTCTATAGCTCTTGGAAGTGCCTCTGCTTCAACCCATTTAGTAACATACTCTGTTGCAACTAGTATGTATGTTTTCTGATTTGATGATGGGTTAATAGGACCAACAAAATTGAGCGTGAAGCGCTCAAATGGCTCGATTACTAACTGTGGATTCAAAGGCATTTCATCGAACTGTCCAGGGCGTCCTGCCCTTTGGCAACTATCATAGGCTTGTACAAAATTTTAAGCATCTTTAAAAATTGTAGGCCAATAATAGCATGTTTGTAAAACCTTGTGACCAGTCCTGCGATCTACAAAATGTCTGCCACATGGCCCATCGTGGCATGCTTTCAGGATGTCAAATATTTCGTCTTCTCGGACGCATCTTCTGATGTGCATATTTGCTCCTGTATGAAATAGGTAGACCCCAATCCACGAGAATTGGGTAATGCGCTGTATTATCTGTTTTTGTTCATTGGGTGTTAGATGCTTAGGTAATTTACCTACTGCTAAATAATTTGCAACATCAGCATACCATGGGTTTTTGGTAGTAACAACAAACAAATGTTCATTTGGAAACTGATCTTCGACTACTGTTGCATCCATTGGTTTTGGAATTCGTAAGAGAAAATCAGCTATAGGATTCTCTTTTCCAAGTCGGTCCTTTATTGTGATGTCAAATTCCTGCAATAGAATCAACCATCTTGTTACTCTACCATTTGTAACAGGTTTATTTGCTAAAAATTTTATGGCAGAGTGATTTGTGTATAAAACTACAGGATACCCAGTATATAATGTCTAAATTTATTTACAGCATGTATTACAGCTAAAAATTCTTTCTCAGTCACAGTATATTTTAATTCAACAGGAGATAGATTCTTGCTAATATAATAAATTGCATATGGTTTTTTATCTTCCTCCTACCCAAGGACTGCTCCAATAGCTGTGTCTGATGCATCAGATGAAATTTGGAATGGCAAATCCAAATTTTGGCCCCTTAGCACTGGGGTAGTTGATAGAAGCTTTTTCAGATCCTCAAAATCATGGTCACATTTATCTGTCCAAATAAAATCAACATTCCCTGTTAGTGCGTATAGAGGTGCAGCCATTTGAGAATAATTCTCTATGAATATTCTATAATAACCAGAAAATCCTAGAAAGCTACGTACCTCTGTTTGTGTGGTAGGAGTAGGTATTAACAAAATTATCTGAATTTTAGCTAGATCTACCTGTATTCCAGCTGGTGAGATATAATGACCTAAGATGAGTCCCTCAGTCATCATCATGTGATACTTCTCATGGCTTAAGTAGAGTCTGGTGGCAATACACCTTTGCAACACCTTTTCCAATGTTTCTAATGCTAGCTCAAAATCATCTCCATAAGGTGTGAAATCATCCATATATACTTCGAGCCCTTCATTTATTAAATTTGAAAAGATGCTGAGAATGGCCCTCTGAAATGTGGCAGGGGCATTGCATAGACCAAAGGGTAAAAATCTGTAAGCAAATGTCCCCCAAGGATAGGTAAAAGTAGTCTTATCTTGGTCTTCAGGGGAAATCTGAAACTGATTGTATCCATTGAAGCCATCTAAGAAAGAAAATAATTTCTTTCCTGCTAATGTATCTAATACCTGATCAAAGAAAGGAAGGGGAAAGTGGTATTTCTGGTTTCTTTGTTTAGTTCTCTGTAGTCTACACATATCCTCCACTTTCCATTCTTCTTTGGCACCACTACTAGTGGAGAGACCCACTTGCTATCAGATATTGGATAAATAAAGTTTACATCCAAAAATTTTTGTAATTCAAATTTCACAATATCCTTAAGATGAGGGTTTAATCTTCGTTGGGGTTGGCGAATGGGTCTAGCATATTTTTCTGTATAAATGTGGTGTGTACATAACTGGGGATCGATTCCTTTCATGTCTGGGTAATCCCATGCAAAAGCTCCCTTATATTTTTTCAGTAGTTGGACCAACTTCTCTTCTTGTTCAGCAGTCAGATTTTTGTTAATGTTCAGAGTTTTTCCTGGCTCAATTTCTATAGTTTTGCTATTGTAAATAGAAGCGGTAGGTATTGATTGATCTTGAATGTCTTTCAGGGGATCTTCTTCTTCTTCATTATCAAATTCTTCCTTGATCATGTGACATTTCAAATGGGATCTGGTTTTTGGTTGGTTAATAAAACTGTTAATGATGTCATCCTCTGTTTGGTCTTTAAAGTCGAGGGCATCTTCTATGGTTAATGGTGATCTAATGTTTTCTATGAGGTATGATATAGGCTGTTTCTTTGTTTTTATTATCGTTAGGCTTGGCTGGGCTGGAGGGTATAAGGCTAAATTCTTGACATAAATCCCTCTAGTTATATTCATGCTTCCTTGCCGACAGCTAATGTAAGCATCAGCAGTTGCCAGCCAAGGTCTACCTAAGATTAAAGGGTGTCCATCTAGCCGGTTTTTGGGGTTAATAATCAGGAAGTCGGCAAGGTATTCCCGGGAGTCTAAAGATACCATTACATCAAGTAGTGTGCCTTCTGGCTTGACTACTGATCGGTCATCCAATTCCAATAAGTTTGTTGTTGGATCTAATGATTTAATGCCAAGTTTTTGACAAGTGGTGGTTGTTAGGATATTGATTGCAGCTCCCAAGTCAACTAAAGCAATTGGAAATGATTTTCCATTTATTTGCACCATAACTATAGGATTTCCTGGGTCCTCATACTTTACAGGTGCTTCTCTTCCTGATAGTAAGTCAGATAGAGTGCCGACTACTTGGATGGTTGGGTTAGTTGTTGTTCTCCTCTTTGGCTTTCTTATACATAGTTATTTGATGGTCTTTAAATAAATGCGAATATATTGGATAGCTTGGAGGAGTGGGATTTTTATACACAGATTTTTCAGTTCTCCCAGAAGATCAAATCAGGATGTTCTATTGGACGAGGTATGATTAGTCATTCTAGGAATGGTGGAGAAGAGGTGGTTGCTTGCTCATGAGTTTGTTGTCTAACCACATTCTCCTTTTGCAATGTTTGTTCTGAAGGTAACAAATTTTCAACTTGAACATTTTTTTCTCCCTCTGATTCTATTATGCGTCCAAACCTTAGTTGAAGGTCGTTGCACTCCCTTAACTCAGTTTCTAGTTCTGGTGCTTCGATTATTTGAACAGATTGAACCGGTCTATTATTAGGGTTCGGGTTGGGTTGGGCTGGGAGTTGCAATCTTAAGTTAGTCTGGGGATTTTGCTGCAATGTATATGGTGCCGACAGTGTAGGTGGAGGGAGATGAATCGTTTTAGCTGGTTGATTAATAGATCTCTGCCATTTCGACTACCAGGTCTGACTCTGCGAGGTGGAGGGGGACCATTATGTTGGATATGTATTATTTTACCAAAATGGTGAAGAATAAGGAAAGTTTGGCCAATTGGTTTGATTTTTTTGATTTGGCCATGGTGGTGTAGGAAATGGCTGTTGTGACCAACTGGTGAAGGGTGGTTGATTTTTCTACATTCCATTATATTGCTGAGAATTATACTGAGGAGACTGAAAAGAAAAGGATGAATCAATGGCCATATCTATTTTTCGTGGCTGCCATTGACGGTGTTGATTGAGTAGGTATACTATTTCTGTTTCTTCTTCCGCTTCTTTGTAGACTGCTTTCAATCTCGGGAGTGAGGGGCAACTTTCTGTGGAGTGATCTTTCATGCAGATGGAACAGACTTGGACTGTATCCAGCAGGCACTCTTTATGGCTATGTTTCTTTCTGCATCTAGGGCAGAATATTTCCAAATTTTGTTCTGCTTCTGCTTGCTTTTGTTTAGCTTGCATGATATCGAGCTGCGTTGTCAGAGTCCCTAGAATATCAGTTTTGAAATCTTCTAGTAGATTTCCAATTTCTGTGCAGGTTATACCTCCACCAGAGGTCTTGCTATCCCTTGTGATCACGTCACGTTCTACTAGTTTTAGTCTTGTGTTGCCTCCCGAACTCCTAATACATAAATCAATAATGTCAGAAAAATTTTCTTGATATATGTCACCTTTGCCCATGATGTTTAATGTTTCAACCCATTGTTCCTTCATCCCTTTAATTAATGTATTTTTCAACACATTATCAGGTAAGGGTAAATATGCATAAGGTGATCTCTGGAGGTTGTATTGAAAGCGTTATACATATTCCTCCAATGTTTCATTAGGTTTTGCTGTCATTTGAAATATTTCATCCTTTACTTCCCTGGACCTACAATAATCCTGATATTTCTTTAGAAAAGAGGCTTTCATCTGATCCCAGTCATTTATAACACCTCCACCTAACCCCATAAACCATTGTAGAGCTGCTCCCTTTAATGTGCAGGGGAATAATTTTAGCTTTTGGGGATCGGTGGTATAGTCGTACCCCCTGCATAATACATCGAATTCAAACATAAATGCATCTGGATCTTCCGATGTTAAGCCATGGAATGTAGGAATATGTTGGAGAGGAATGGCCTTCATAGGTGCATTAACTGCAGTGTCCACAATGGGATATTGCAGTGTGGAAGTTTGGGGTGTTTGCTAGTTCTGGGCCATTTTATCAAATATGTGTCAATATCCTTCTGGGATTTCTAGGGAATTATTCCTAGGATGACTAGAAGGAGTAGGGATGACCTTAACAACACTTCCTTGGTCTGGGATAATGAGTTTCCCTTGCTAAACTATTATCTGAGGGGATTTTGGTTCTTCAGGTTTTTCAGTTTTGTTTTGGATGATTTTGACATCAATTCCCTTATCTAGGCTGCTTGGTGTTTTGATTACTTCAAGAAGGGATCTTGGTTCTTCTATTTCCCCTGTTTCTCGTCCTCCTTCACGGATATTACTAGAGTTCCCTTCTTGTAAAGAAATTGGGCGAGAATTCCCAATTTCTTGAGAATCTTGCTCAGTCTCTTTTGTTTGGCTATGCACCTCAGCAAAATCTACAGATGGTGATTTTGTAGCCCGAAGGGAGCTAGTAGGTTGTCTAGAAGCAATTTTTCCAAGTCCTTCTGATGGCTGAGATTCAGATTTCTTAATGATATTTTCGATAAAGGTTGTTCGCCCAAGGGTCACCGGTCCCTTAGGTTTTTCATGTCTGGGAGGAATTTTGTTTTGATTAAATTTTCTATTCATTCAAAAAAATCAAGCATTCATTCCTACCTTATACTTCTACGCAGTTCTCCTATGAAGCAGGCAAGTGAACGAGCATGTTTCTCATTCGTTACGTAGGTTCTTACCTTCCGTTTTTAATACCCAATTCTTCCTTAGCAGAGAAAATCAAATATACATCACTCTTTCTAAATAGATACACTCTCCCTGGCAACGGCGCCAAAATTTTGATGTATAAAAGGTGCCTTTTTAACTCCTATTTATCCTACATTAAATATCAATCCAAGTACGACTTTTTATCTCAAGAGTGTACTCAGTCTGAGGCGGCAATTTAATATAAGAGTAATGCTCTCCAATTTGCAGTACAATGTTTCAAATACAATAGTAAATAGATGCTTGAAAATGAAATCTAATTGCAATGACATGAAACTTAAAGCTCTAAAATCCAATCATTCACTCAGCAATCATCAGTCAAGGATGCAGTAGTAATAAATCTTTCCTCTGTCAACTGATGTAAATGAAATCAGGCATAAACAAAATCTCCAATCTGAGGATTTAGACAGTAATAGCCAATGTCCTTTACAGTTGACGATCTTATACTCCAGAATAAAAAACTAATTGGAAATGATACAATAATGTTGCTAATGGAAATAGAATAAACACGCTCTGTGCAATAACATTCTAAAGAAAACCAAATACTTACATGAAAGGAATAAATAGTAAAGCTATTTATCAAAAATGAACAGCAGATCTATTTAATGGAAATGAAAAAAAAACTCTAAACATCGAAGCTTTATATCTGAAAAGCATAACAATACAAGTTACAGAGGAATAAATAATCTTGTTATGTTGAAAAGGAGTAGCAATGAAATTCACTCATAATTGATGCAACAAACCGATTTCATAAAACATTGAAACATTAATCTATACAACATGGAAACTGTGAAGCAATGTGATTTAAAGGAAATGAGAACTAAAGCAAACCATCACATGACTGGAATCAGAAAGTAATGGTACAGATAGCAGGTGGATCCACCAGGGCCAGGCCCTTAGCCTCTAGTGAAGCACCGCAGAACTACTCTAGTATCAAATAATGGAACGGCAACTGGATTATATATTAATCATATGTAACAGAGTTTACAAGAAATCACACTCTGTTTTAACCAACGAGAGTTGATGAGAAATTGTGAAAATACAACAGGAAGTATGAATAATCATAATACATAATACATTCCCCTTCGATTTCTACAAGCGCTGTCCTTTTATAACAGCCAGTGGACGAAACAAGAAAGACAGATAAGCTTAGAGCAGCGATTCCTCAGGATTGAGAGATCCTGAGGGATTCACTCTATCTTCCATCTTTAGTTATCATTTTGTCTTCTTGCGCTGATGCCACGCTGTTCCTTTCCTTCCTTTGGCTGTGCGCTCCGATATCGACCTTCTTGTCTAGATATGGTCTTTTGTTGAAGGGACAGCAATTATTTCTTCTTTGTCTTTTTCCCCCGAATAGTGGCTTCCCACTTCATCTATTTTCTGCATGTAAGAAAAGACAATCTTTAATCAATTTGCAACAATCACTAATCTCCTTAATTCTATTATAATTCTTCAATATATTGCCATTCTAGAATATAAAGGAGTTATGATTAAAGGAAAAAGATAAATAAATACATGGAAAATTCATACATTTTCCAATGCTCAACACATATGCGGTGTTGTGTACAGATGGTGCATTGTGCATGTTGCATATGTGGTGTTTTGTACATATGGCGTGGTTTGCATGTTGTGAATATGGTGCTATGTACATTTGGTGTCGTGTGTATTGTACATATGGTGTTGTGTGCATGTGGTGTCGTGTACATGTTGTACATGGGGTACTATGTGCAAGTGGTGTTTTGTATCAATGGTACTTTTTATCCTTGATAAAAACTAGGTTTGTCTAGGTTGGTCTTAGGTAAGTTAGGTTAGGTCATTAGGGTGAAATAAGGACATGAAGTTAATTAATTTTCAAAAAAATGTACATATGTGGGGGTCTTAAAGGTCATCATTAAGGTGATAGGTGTCAGTGTAAAATAAAAATTCCAAAAATATCTCGTGCATAAGGGAAATTGGCCATTTCATGTAAATTTGGAACTTCTACACAAGGTCATAGTGAAATCAGTGTAAAATAGTCAGAATTTGCTATGAACTTGCCTTAAATGCTCTGTTTTCCAGCAAGGGGAAATTTTGGTGTTTTTGTAGCATTTAGTGTTTTTTGGGAGCACATGAGTCATCAGGAGATGTTGAAGTGTATCAGTAGAGACACCTGTTGGTTAGAACACTCAGCAAGGAGGGTGATTAGGCTGCTAGCTCGTCATTTTTCCACATCATCAAACATAACAATACATCCTAAAATTCCGAGAAGCAAAGCCTAGATTCCAGTATGGTTGTTCATCACTGGGTCATGGTCATTTCCACCTCAGACAATTTTATTTGGTTCAATGGATATGGTGTAGACAAAGCTAAAGAAAAGAGGCTTGAAAATGATAGTGGTGGATGAACTTGCTGCCTCTTGAGGAGGGTAAGACATGTTTTGAGCCAATTTTTCATTATGATGCTCCATCTCATCATTTCTCATATCTATGGAAATTTTTTGGAGGAAAGAAGTGGAAATTTTGAAATCTAGAAAATATCAGGCAAGTTCATAGCGTACTCTGGGCTTAAAGCCAAGTTTTCACTACGAACTTGCTAAAGATTACTTTATGTTATAATTTCCAAATTTTTTCATAAGAGGAGTGGGTAAAGGCATGTATTTAAGTATTTGGGCCTAATAAAGACCCTCCAATGAGCATATAAATCAAAATGGTTGCATAAATTTCCAATTGGAAAACGCTACAAACTCTTCGCTATGAACTCTCCCGAAATTTCCTGTACATGATTGTTTTATAAGTCAACTTAAATTTCAATTTATGACTAAATGAAAAAATAATTTTGGAAATATGAAGGAGTTATTTCTTCATAACAAGCCCATATACAAAAAACTCTCTCGGTTTTGTTAGGGTCCCGTGATTTGGCTGATTGGAAAGCCAAATGATATTGTAACATCAAAACAGTCTTTGGAGTCCAAGGACCTAGCCTTCCTGGACTCAGAGAGGGCTCTCTCTATTTGTGTAAGGGATATCTGTGTGTTTGCTTATTGTGTTATTGATTTTAGGCTAGTTATGAAGTAGGTTTTTGGTTTTGGTTTTTAGGTTGTAAGGGATGAAACTGATCAAAGATATAAGATAGGTAAAAAGATGTCATATCAACTAGGCTATGGGGTCGAAAAGGTCAAGAAAGATTTTAGATGGTGATAAAAGGTTGTTGAAGGGCCGATTTGTTTCGAGGTAAAATGTATCTTTGGACAAAATGGAGTGAGATGGATATTAAATTTTTGAAGAACAAAGGATTTCAAACATAACTAGTTTAATAGCTGACATAAACACGGTAGGGAAAACCATTAATCATGAGAAATGTAACTGTAAACTGATCAATGCATAGAAATAAACATTCAAGCCATGCATAGAGATATATGACTCTCTAACTTTGGGAAATGGCTATCAGAATTTGGGGAAATACATTTAAGGCAGAAAAACAACTCAAATCACTATGTTGAAACACCTAAACATAGTACTTCAAGCTATTGGGCACTTTGAAAACAAGATTGCATAGTTTTAGGCAAAGGGCAAGATCAGTCCAAGACCTCCTTGGTTCAACAAATGATAATTTAATAAATCAAAGAGAAGTTTCATAGGTGGAGCTATGGCTAGCCATGAGTAAGCAGGGCATATCGTAAATGATACTTAGCATGCATAGAACCATGAATGAAACAAGCAAACAATATTCTTAAGTTATTAAAGAGCAATCAAGAATTCTTTAATGTGACTAAGGATGAAGAAAACATGGAAGCTATGAAGAAACAGGAAATTTGAGGTGCCTCCAAGGGCATGTCTCAAATTTGTTCTCTAATGTTCTATAGCAAGCAAGAAACATGGATTTATGAATGAAAACTAGGAAACAAAACAAAGAGAGAGACACTATACCATTCTACCAAGTCATGGAATCCAACAACAATCATCTTTCATCATCCAAGAACATCCAAGAAACTATCCAAAAGCATGAGACAAGTATTTCTTCCAAAGCTTATATGACCATATATTGCTTCTATTCATCAAGTTCAACCTTTTTTACAATGAAAGCCTTGGGAATATATAGGCCAAAGTGAGGAAAACCTCTTAGTTCAACTTGCAATCTCATTGGCCTATCCAAAATATCTGATTTTGTCCTTGAGGCTTTGCAAAGCCCAAGGCACAAAATATCTAATAAAATATCTCAAAAATGCTAAAAAATAGAAATATATTGACTTTTCATAACTTATCATGTACAAAAATAGCTAAACGCACATGAAGAAAAGTCACTTTTGAAAGGTTCAATTTTTACAAAAATACTCAAAAATTACATCAGCAAAAGGTCCCCTGACTTGCCGGCAACTTTTGGAGGCCTTCCCGATGTCAAACCGAGGCTCATGATGGCTCGTTGGAAAGCTCTAAGTGTCTAATTTATGAAAATATTTATTTTTATCCCAAATTACCACTGAAAGTCCTCCAAAAACAAACCTGTGTGTAAAAAACCAAAAAATAGGCCTTGCTGATAAACGGGGCAGAGTGCAGAAAAAGCGAGTGTTTTTCGTCACTTTGGGGGAGAAAATGATCTGAAAATCACTGAGTATGTGCCCCTAAAAAAAATGGCATCCAATGATACCATTTTCATCCTTTGAGGATGCCCCAAACTGAAATGGTGATGCCCATGAGTTTTGGCCAAAAACCTAAAAATGACAAAAAACCAAAATTTGTCGAATTTCACCCAACTTGGCAAGCATACCCCTCAAGGGTTTTCAGAAACATGTTGTGAATATGAGGCCAAAATTTGGATCCTTGAGGTGTCTTTCCTCAATTTTGGTGTTGGGCGCTTCCCTTTAGCCTCCTTGAGTTTTTCTTGAGCGGCCTTCAATTTCTGCCGGGCAAACTGATTGAGCTTTTTATAATGCTCGGTCATCCTCCGTTGAAGGTCCAAGTCCCTATTTGTCTTCTCCAATTTCTTCTCCAAGTGATCGTTAATTCTCTCAAGCCATGCTTCCTGATTGTTCTCTATCTCTTGTTCGAACAATGTAGTGAGAGGGGTGGATTGGAGAAGGGCATCTTCTTCTTCCTTTTGCTTCTCAAGGGCCTTTTTGAGCCCCATGGTTCTTGGCCTCTTTCGCTTGGGCTGATCTTCACCTTCACTCTCATTGAACTCACCCATGATTTCTTCCAATCTCACTTGTGCTTTGGAAGCCTCCTTTTTGTATTTGATGGCTCGTGTCTCATATACAGCCATATGGACACTCATCTGCTTTTTTTGAACTTGCAAAAAGTGATTGAAGTTCCTAGCCCTATCAAGATCAGTCATTAGGGGAATTTTGAGGTCTAAAATGGGCCTCCTAAGGAAATTATAAAATAATAGTGGAAAAAATCAAATAAGATGTGATGACATCATCAAATTTTAGAGGGAAAAATGAAAAAACTACTTTTTCAACTCATATTTTCAACTTATCTCCCAAAGTTTTTACTCAAATTTCGAGCGGGAGTACTCGTTGGATGCGAAATTTAATTCCTCATCCAAGGAGTACACATGTTGCATACTTTTGATGGGTCCTACTACACGAAAAATGAGAAATACATAAAAAAACGTGATTACAATCACGTTTTTTATGTATTTCTCATTTTTCGTGTAGTAGAGTTCATCTAAAGTATGCAACATAGGTACTCCTTGGATGAGGAATTAAATTTTGCATCCAATGAGTACTCCCACTCGAAATTTGAGTAAAAATTTTGGGAGATAAGTTGAAAATACGAGTTGAAAAGTAGTTTTATTATTTTATTATTTTTTAATATTTTTACCCTTTTATTTAAAAAATGGTGAATCATCCCCCATGGTTGACATCATCATCTTGAATCCTATTGGTTGTTATAAAGTTTATTTTTGTTGTACATTTTTCTTAGGAGGCCCATTTTAGACCTCAAAATTCCCCTAATGCCTCAAAGCATCAATTTGGTTTTCTCTATGGATTAAGAGATTTTCTAGGACCCGGGCTTCATTATCACTATCATCACTTTGGATTTGGATGATGTCGAATTCCCTTTCCTGTTCATGACTGCTTTCTTCATTTTCCTTCCCTTTGCTTTGGGTGGCTCTTTTAGTCTTCTTCCTCTTGGGAAATTTGACCATGGGCTTCTTGGGCAATTTTCCCTTACTTTGGAGGGCCCTAGTCACATTTGGGGTTACAACTCTAGGCACCCTTTTCCTTGATGTCGGGGGCTTGGCCACTTTCGAAGAAGACAGCATGGCCCCTTGCCTAGGAGAGGCAGCTAGCACATGCTCCATGGGCTCTTTACCCTTGTCACTTTGCTCCTCATTTTTGCCACTGTCTTGGATTTCTTCATGGATGCCTTGGCTTTCTTTTTGCATTTCCTTTTGAGGGATGTCCTCCTCACTGTGTTGCACTTGTTTATCATGATTCCCCTCTTCTTCATGAGGTTTTTGTTCCTTTTTAAGAGGTCGTTGTTCCTTTTTAAGAGGTTGTTGTTCATCATGCTGTGGCTACCTCTGTTCATCATGATATGGCTGCCCCTGTTCATCATGCTATGGCTACCCCTGTTCATCATTATGAGGTTGTTGTTCATCATCATGAGGCTGTTGTTCATCATGCTGTGGCTGCCTCTGTTCATCATTTTCATGATACTTCTCACCTTCACTGTGTTCCTTTTCATCATGCCCAGGATTCTGCTATTCTCCCTCACTTTTATGTTGCTCATCATCATGTTGTTCATCATCATGCTCTTCTTCCCCTTGTTGTTTTGCCTCATCATGCTTCTACTCATCATCACTTTCCTCTTCTTTCTCATGCTCTTCTTCCTCATCATGCTATTTTGTTTATTCTATGGTAAACTTGAGCTTCTTGGGAATAGGTTTGCTAAAATAAGGCAAAGGATGGTGAGTAGGAGGTGTAGGAGATGTATGAACTGGAGGGACAGTGGAGAAATCTGGATGGGTGATGAAAGTATCCCAAGATACCTCCCTCTTCTCAAGCTGATGAAGAATGATGACTTTGATGAGGGAGTGATGGAAGAGGCGGGCTGTCTGCTGTGAAGGAGGATTTTTCTGAACAGTGGAGGCCATTTTCTCAATGCTTCTATGTAGGAAGAAAGGGAGATTTATCAATTTGGCCCTTGTGAAATGCATGAGCAATCGAATATCATAGGCATAGACTCGGGAGAATCTTCCCTCACAAGTGAAGTATTTCATGATGATCTTCATAAGGGGGGCGTAACTAGTTAATAGATATGGGAAGGGGAAAAAGGATGGACATGAATCTCTGTGCTCAGGCTTCAGAAGGGGCTTGTATTCTTCTGAGTCCAGGTGGCTTTGTTTAAACCACTTCTCCCCGGCATAAGGGATTTTAGTGGCCTTGGAGATGGACCTCGGAGAGAATTTGAAATCTAGGCCTGCCAGTTGGAAATGCTTCTCTTGAAACCTCAAAGCGCAAATATGTGTCAAAGGGGAAAACCTCTTCACCTCTTGCACTCTTTGACAAAAATATAAACACCCAACCTCATGGAAATTAAACAACACTGATGGATGGGCATTCACTTCTTCAGTGGAAACAAGCTCAAATCTCTTGTGCAGGCCACTTCTACTATCTTTCCCGGGAGGCATCTTGTTTTGAATGTTCTCTGAAACACCAAGCTGTTTCAAATGGCCTTTGGAATGTTTTCTCAAGCACACAAATTTGTCCTCCTTGTTAGTCACTGTTTGACCAAGGCAAACTACTTCAAATGCTGTGTGAAATGGTTCTTTAACACCAACATTTTGCTCCTTACCAATCACTGTTTTGTCTCTTTATATGCCAATCAATAAATAGTTATCAAAATAACAAACACACAGTCAAATTATTAATGTGTTTTGGTAAGGTCACAAGGATCCTTTATGTTTTGGTATAAAAAAGATAGCCTTGTAAAAAACAAAACACCCCTCCCAATCAAAAACACTCTTCTTGTATCTCACTGTTTCACATGCACAGGTAGACAAAAACACCTTCAAATTGAGTAAAGAGATCTTTCACCACAATATTCTTTATGGGAAAAAGGAGGCAGCACTAGTTGGCTATTTCATAATATAGAGGAGGCATTTTATAATGGTTAAACTTTCACCTTATAAAACTGTGTTCACCTTAGGACTACTGCCTCTTCACTGTTTTTACCTTAGGATCACTATTTTCCCTTCACAAACACTGTTTTCACCACTTCTAGGACACCAATGTTTTTTGAAGGCAGTTAGGGTATTTTTAGATGGTTTTAAACATCCACCCAACAATGTAAAAATGTGTAACAGTCATAGCAACAGAAAGCTCTGAGTTTGCTCAGAAATACTGCCCTCTAATCAATCTATCTCTCTTGGCATTTATAGCAGTAGCACCTTTTAATTTGGACCAAAATCCTCACCCTTTAAACACTATTTTGAACTTATACTTTGCTAACAGAGGTTAGTCTTGTCCTATCATAGTTAGGACACCTTCAACAATTTCAAACACCTCTAACACTATGCTTTCTTTGACTTGCAAGTAGTGTTATGGTTTATCACTGTTTTGAGGGCAGTTTTAGGCCTTTTGAAACCAATATAAATGCACCACTTTCACTATATTAATCTTGGGAAAACATAGCAACCACCACCTTGGATTTTTATCAAAACACCCTACCTTCCTTGTCACTGTTTCCCCTTTGGAGAAAAACGCTCTGTCACCCCCTTCAGATTTTTAAGAACTAGCAAGGAGCAATGAAAAATACCTTGCAACTTCTCACGGGCTTTTGTTGATCATTTGGTAGCTTCATAGATGTTTTTGAAGGCGTTTTGATCGTTCAATAGGTGCGGCACGTTCAAAAGGAAGAGTGTCACGCAACAACAGGGGTGTTGGGTCAGCCTTTGGGCAGTCGTGACCGGTGCCTACAGGCGCGCCGCGCAGTAGTGCAAACTCCATGTAACTTTGCTCCTGAACGCACCACGTGCTTTTCCAGGCGCGCCACGTGGGCTTAAAAGCTTCAAACTCTGCAATTTTCGCTTGAAATCTCCTTGTTTCGGTCAGAGAGCAGCATAGGGGAGTGTTGCTTGTGTTTTTAATTGCAAATAGATTTGGCAACGGTCAATCCATACCTTATATTTGAAAAATCCAATGACCCTTTGAAGTGATTTATGAGGGTTTTGAAAACGTTTTTAAAAAGGCCTTTTTTTTAAACAAAACATGAAGCACTACTGTTTTTCATTTATAATCTTTGAACCATCATAAATTCAATATTTGAACAGGACCATTAAAAGTGTTGTGGATGACACTTTTCAAAGTGAAGAAATCATCCTTAAAGCCACAATTTCTCTTAGTGTTTTCTCATCAAGGGAGGAAAGTTGTTTCCTGTGTCCATACCTGTTTTTAAGAGGAAAACTTTGCTCAAAACCATATACTGACTGTAGAAGCACTTCTTCAAATGACATTTCTCTTTGACTGTGGGTGAAGCTTAGTTGTATTCACCTAGGTTTGACAAACATATGCTCATTAAAAAAGGAGATCTTCTAAAGGCTTCTCCTGAAATTATATGCAACAGCTAGGTATATTCATATGTTTCATAAACAGTATTTTGTTTGTGACAGTATCATGCTTCATTTCTTTGAATATTGTCCCTGAAATTGAGACACTTGCCATATCCTTTCTTCTATTTTATGAACCTATGTGTCTATTTGCAAAGCCTTCTTGTCCATTTCATGAGTTTTTTTTTGACAAAGACCTTCATGAAAAGGAAGAACAAACCTTCTTTGAGGATTAGCATCACTCTTTAGCTTATGTTTGACCCAGCTTCCCACTTATAACCCTTGAATGAATTTCCACTAATTTCAACTCTGTTTTCTGAAGGAAAATCATGGCTAGGTTTCATGCCTATTGATCAAGGAGAAAAACTCTGGAAACTTTTAATGAAATCACATACCTCAACAGAATTTGTTCATTTTGTCTTCAGATTGCCTTTGGAGGAAAAATATGATAGAAGAAAAATCAAACCTCTTGGATTATTACAGTACCCCTGCTTTCTTTGTTTTTAACACCATTTCTCTATTCAGAATCCTTCAATTGTCTCCTACTGCTCTTAAAATTTTCCTTTCAGTCAGTGAAAACCATAAAATCAAACTCTGTCTCTGACCCTCTGCTTATTGGATGAAGGAGGCCATTATCACAGTGCCAAACCCTCTGCTTGTAAAATGAAGGAGGTTTTCTCAGTCTTCAACCCTCTGCTTGTAAAATGAAGGAGGTTTTCTCAATCTTCAACCCTCTGCTCGTGTATGGAGGAGGTTTTCTCAGTGATGCCATTTCATCAGCTTTTAAAAAGTGTTATCTTTCCTTTCACTGCCTATTCATATTTAACCAAATGAAGATGACAAACTGTCAATAAGTCATGATGGGAATTTCTATGAGACATGTAATTCGGCTTTCCAAATACCTTTGCACCTCTTTAGACATCACAAGAAATTTGGCTAGTATATGCAAAGCATTTCTTGTCATTTATAATTCACTAACCTTTGACTGTGATTGCAGGAGCTTAATGAAATAACTCTCTGTCCTGTAGCTACATCCCAGGCTCAAAACCACATGAGAAGAAGTTGTCTTCTCATGTTGAGTTTAATACTGTCTTCTGGAATGCTGGTACACTTCTTCTCTTGAAAGATCCATTGAAATACTATAAAAGCACCTAATATCAGTTTGACCTATGGCATATGCATTGCTGAGACTTCAGGGCTTGTTAGTGGCGCGACTTAAGGGTGTAACCAACTTTATTTGCAGAATAGGAAGGTCTGTTAGGACTGGTTGATAATAGATATAGGTTCTTTGGCTTTACGATAGTTTTCCAAGGGATAAATTCCTAAAGCGCCACTACCTAACTTAAGGGAGACTTCTTGGACATATTTGGATTGTTTTCTTTGGAGCTGATGGACAAGCTAGTATGGCTGAGGCTAGATAGGGCTTGACAATGAGGTTTTATCTCATCATGGGCTGAATGAAAAGGTAGGAGGGCAAAAATGTTTATGGGTGTTTTCCAGCTAGCAAATTTGACAAATTTTTGAGATCAGCTGCTAGAAAAATCAGCTAGGAATCTAGTCATCAACAACAGGTGAAAAATACTGATGACTAACAGTGGCTCCTTTTGGGGAGGGCGGCTCCTTTTCAGGAGGTGTCCAGAATTTCAGATCTTTGGCTTATGAAGACCAGTGCCTGATCCATTGGCGCAAATTTCATTCTTCCTTGATGCTATTTCTGAAAATTGACCGCATGATTAGCATCAATGATATTTCTACCTACCCCACTATAT
This sequence comes from Pinus albicaulis, assembly GCA_034641835.2. Taxonomy (NCBI): domain Eukaryota; kingdom Viridiplantae; phylum Streptophyta; class Pinopsida; order Pinales; family Pinaceae; genus Pinus; species Pinus albicaulis. The sequence goes on along the minus strand of CM076584.1, from coordinate 1,598,072,841 downwards.
TTCCTAACCTTTTTTCTTCTTTTGGGTGCATTTGGACTAGCAACCCTTTGACATAATATATATATTTTTTTTGAAAAATGAACCTATCTAGTTCTACACTTATATCTGTCGGGAGTTCAGATTAAGCTGATGAACTCCTTTGTTTCTCTACCTATGCTAGATCGGTTGTCAAGGTTAGGCTGTTTGACAGGATTTTATTCTCTAATCCAAAACATGAAATTGAAAAATGATCAAATCAGGATTAGACAGTTTGATTTGTCATGTACTTGTGGCACGGAAGACAAGCTGCACACAAATATTATTTTGCATAAAATGAAAACTAGGAAAACAAGGCTAAGATACACAATTTGTTTTTCATCCCTATTTTCCTCTTTGGTTCTGGTTTGAGCATGTGGAACCAGTGTCTTTTCCTAATCTACTCTCTTTGATAATTCAAGCTTACACAATGTTGACCATATTTTCCACTCACTAACTTATCAGCAAATAAATTTAAAACATGTTCAGTTATGATTAGGCTAGATAACTGAACAAGACATTTGAGCACTAGTAGCGGCATTTGGACTTGCGCGCTTTCCGAATGACTATTTTTTGAACATGGGGCCTTCTTTCTATTTTTCAAACCGCCCTCTTTTCTATTTTTCTATTTTTTTTGAATTTTCTGTTTTTGATCTATTTTTCAAACAACAGTATATACAATGATTGAAAATTTTTTGACTCAGAAATCTTGGAAATGGCAAAACTTAAGCATCTTATTCTCATAAGGATCTCCTACCACTCTTGGTCCACTCAGCTCTTGAAAAGAAAAATTTGGAAAATTTTCTCTTTCAAACATGACAAGGATTCATGCATGAATCTCTGAACAACCTTGTATCCTCCCGCTGTACCTCTTTATACCTCTGATTTCCACTCCTTCCTTTGTTGTACATCTTTTTCAAATAATGCAGATATTCTTTGTCATTTTTGAAGTATATGATGACATCATCAAGGTACATCAAAATGCAGAAATTCAGAACTGGAAACATGGCTTTTAGGAGAATATTTTTTATATTCGGTGGTTTTGCAATTTTGGGTTTGAAACTGGAACTTCTTCCAGCATACTGGAAAAATTCTTTGAGCTGTCTACTTCGCAAAGGAATCATTTGGCTATAACCTGAAACATCATCTTGCAAAGACATATGATTAAAAGCACTTATCATCAGTATATCATGGTCTTGGGCAGGAAGGATAAAATTTCTGTCACAAGGGTGTGTATTAGTGCTTCTAAAATCAAAACATATCCTATGACCAGCTATTTAATCTTTGATTATTACTATTTGGTTCAGATTTTTGTATTTTCTTTGTCGAAGTTGTTTCTTGGAGTAATGGCAGTGGCATATTGTTTCTCATTGTTTTCTCGATATGAAGTAGTATTTTGAATAAGATTGCCAATTCTAGCAGTTCTAAGTCTTTGGTGGAGTGACAAAATGTTAGCCAGTTCAAGTAACTCAGGTATATTTGGACTACAGTCATCATATCCTCTGATAAGAAGTTTATCAGGAATTTTTTCTGGATTTTGAGCTGTTATGGCTACAGTCAAGGTTTTATTTGAAATGGTAGAGTTATGTGATGGTAAATCCTTAAGGTATGGTAAGAACATTAAGCTTCCCTGCTCCTGAGTTCCAAAGAGGTTTTTGATATGTAAGTCTTCTAATGCCTCTATTTTGAAAAATTTTCCTGATGTTACCGTTGATGTTTGCCTAAGGTTTGAGCAAGTTGCTTGATAGTACATAATGGTTTTTGCTTCTTGCTCTATCCCTGTTTCAAAAGGAACACACTCTCTTTCCTCAAGAGATAGCTGTTCATAATCATGATAGTTTTGAGTGTCCAGTTCATCATAGAGAACTTGGGGCAGCTGATGTGGTGGGTCTAATTTTGTTTCAAAGCCTTTTGACTATTCTTCAATGTCCTCATCAGTGTGTAGAATGAAAGAGTTCAGATCAGAATGCAAAGAGTAAATTGGGATGTTATCTGGCCTTTCTTGGCTGCTGATCATATATTTCATGTGTGACTCCCGATAGAGTATTCTAGTTTGTTCAAACACAAGAATAGTGGCGTAAGACATATCAAGTTGAATATTTCCCTGAAGCTAGAGCTCCCCAAGATCTAGATAAAAACATTCCATACTTGGGAGGGATGTTTGCTACTGATATGTCCATGATTAGATGTTTTGCAGGTACTTGGGCCAAACTAAAACAAATATCTTTGATCAAGCCTAGAAATTTGACTCTACTCGAATCAAATGAATATAAGTCTTTGTGTGGTCTTGTGATTTCTAGGCCTAATATTTCCATTACAACCTTTGGCATGAGATTATGCGAGGCACCGGAGTCTAGCATGGCATTGTGAAGGATTTGGTCATGTATATTCAGATTGATGTAAAAGGGAAGAGTGGTTCCTTCTTGGAATTTCCCTTCTATTTTTGGACCAAACAACACTTTGGGATTGTCATCAGCTAGGTTAAGGGTGTTGGCATCATTTCCTATATTCAAGACCTTTAACACTTGGGATTTGTAAGAGTTTTGGGCGATAATCTTGGTGAGAGGCATGGTGATCTTTATTTTGGCAATTTCACCCTCAAAACTGAAAGGTGGTTGTAGTTTAGACATGTTTGCTTCAGTTTTTTCAGCCATGACTTTCTCTATGTTATGATTTTGCTGACTTTGTTTTGGGATTTTGTTTGGCACAACCATCTCGGGAATATTTGTGGAGGTAGTAGGAGCATCTAAGCCAAGACTTATTTGAATAGCTTTATCTTTGTTTTGGTCAGTTTTCTTGACCACGATTTTCTTTCTATCCACTACTTTTTTAAGGAAGGCATCAGGGGTTTTAGTAGTGTCCGAGCTACCTTTCTTGGAGTTGGCTTGGTTTTTTCTGCTTCTAAGGTCATACTGCCTGTGAGCTTCTATGATGGCATTCTGAAAATATATGGCAGGATCTTCGGGATTTTCATAGTTGGTTTCATCCTGATTCGGAGAGAAGAACGCTTTCTCTTCTTCTGTGAGGTAAACCTCACTCTCGTTATCAGAACCTATGAGGTTCAAATGATTTTCATTAATGGTTTATGTATCCCTATCATCTTCTTCCACATAATTTTCATTAAAGGGTGGCCTAATTTGTTGGTCATTTTCCCTTGGTTTGTTTTTAGGTTGTTCCCTCCTAAAATTTTGGTTATGTTTTCTGTTTGGAGGGTTTGGTTGGTTGTCCCTAAGGGGTGTATTTTCACTCATCTTTTCCCACATTTTCACCATGGATTTAACCAATTCATCTATTATAGGATCAAAGGAGGGGGTTGAAGGGGAGACCTCATCCCGGTATGTGACTTTCCTTTCTGATCTAGTCCTAGCTCTCTTTTTTGCTAAGTTGGCTTCTGCACTTATGGCCAATTTTTGTATTTCCTCTAAGGTAGGGGGGTCCTTGTCTCTTAGTTGATAAGTCATGTCTGGGTCAAAGCCTTCGGGGAACTTTGCTAAGGCTGAGCCAAGTGGAGGTTTGAAGTGCGGTGGGAGGGCGTTATACACACTGTTGAACCTAGTGCAGTATCCTTGGACACTTTCCCCATTTTCCTGTTTTAGATTGTTATATTCTGACAGGATTTGAATGGGGTTTTTTCTGATTTCCCACTTATTTATGAAGGTTTGGTAGAGTTCTGGGAGATCGTGGATGTTGTTTAGAGTTAAGCTCTTAAACCATTTTTTGGGTTCTCTACCCAAGCTTTGGGCGAACATCCTCATTCTGATGGTCTCATCTTCTATTTCCATGTATTCAAAGGCATCGCTGATCTTATATACATGTTGTTGAGCTGTGGTAGTCTCAACTCCAGTGAAGTGCAAGATTTTGGATTTATAGTCATTTTGTAAGGGAGCTTAAGGCTGTGGCAACACAAAAGGTGCATACCAGGCTGCCATGATGGGAGCTAATAGATGATGTACAAAATGAGGGCTTGTAGGATGAGCTGAGGTGGTTTGAACAGTAGTGGTTTGGATGGGTGTGGCGGATGTACTTGGAATAGTGATATGATTTTGAGCAGATCTAGGATGGTAGGAGCCAAAGTGATGGAGAAGCTGAAGGTCGGGAGGTGTAGTAGGCGAGGCTTCTCTACTAGGACTCTGTGGCAAATCTAGAGGCTCAAGATCGTCAAAGTCTATCTTACTTTGTGACTTGCTTCTAAAAAGGGTTTTTTGATGATTTTAAGTCAAATGGGGAATCCTGCAAGGCTGTAAGGTTTTCAGGTACTGATCTTTCTTTGCAGGTGGACCTATAGGTAGCTAAATTGCTAGTTTCGGAAGCTTGCCACAGAATCTTCTCTGGGTCATCTACTATGATAGGGGGATTTGGGTCTAGATGAGATCTGGTGTTGATTCTTCGTGAAGCCAGATTTCGTGTCTAGATTTTAGAGAGGATGGTAATTGTGATTTTTTCGGATGGATGGCCTCTTTAGGGTTTTACTAATGTGAAGGATGGTCAAAACAAAAATATGGACTAATGGAGTCGCCAGGTTGATTTCTATGAGAACTATGGTCCACCACCAACCCTATCAAAGATTCTTTTGGGAAAAAAATTTATAGCAAACTTTGAGATGGAAACTTGAAAAGAAGAGTGATTCACTTGGTTTCAACAGTTTGCTAGGCTGTATGGAGAAGCTAATGGTTCTTTTTTCAAGGTTACTTCTGTTTATCTCCTATGTTTAGGTGAGGTCTTCTAAATTGCTAAGTTATACTTAGTTTGTCACTGATTACAGAGTTTGCACCATTAGTTTTAAGCTTTTGGAAGGATGAGTCAACAGAAAAGGTATGGTTTATGAATTTTTTGGTTTTTTATGGAGTTTTCAGGCCTACTGGAGGCTAGTGGAATTGCCAGGTGGATTTTTAGTTGTTTTGAGGTATATGTGTATGGTCCACCACCAGTACTGACAAAAACCAATATAAGGGAGTTTTTGGGGTTTTTCTGAGTTCTTTATGTATTCCTAAGGTTTGTAAGAGTGTCCTACAGCTGAGTCATCATTTTTCTAGGATGGTGAGACAACCAGATTCTACTCTTCTAAGTTTGACTGAGATTTTGAGAGATCCTAACGGATACCAAGGATGTTTTGACTCAAATTCCCACCGTGATCGCCATTTTGTTAGTGAGCGGTGGGATAAGTCAATCATATAGCATTCTTAAGGCTGCTGGAATGTTTAGGGAATATAAGTTTGTTTGTTGCTCAAATTCCCATCGTGATCGCCATTATGTTAGCGAGCGGTGGGATAAGTCAATCAGATAGTATTCTTAAGGCTGCTGGAATGTTTAGGGAATCTAAGTTTTTTTGTTACTCAGAGTCCCACCATGATCGCCATTATGTTAGGGTCCCATGATTTGGCTGATTGGCAAGCCAAATGACAGTGTAACATCAAACCAGTCTTTGGAGTCCAAGGACCTAGCCTTCCTAGACTCAGAGAGGGCTCTCTCTATTTGTGTAAGGGATATCTGTGTGTTTGCTTATTGTGTTATTGATTTTAGGCTAGTTATGAAGTAGGTTTTTGGTTTTGGTTTTTAGGTTGTGAGGGATGAAACTGATCAAAGATATAAGATAGGTAAAAAGATGTCAGATCAACTGGGCTATGGGGTCGAAAAGTTCAATAAATCTTTTAGATGGTGATACAAGGTTGTTGAAGGGCCGATTTGTTTCGAGGTAAAATGAATCTTTGGGAAAAATGGAGTGAGATGGACATTAAAATTGTGAAGAACAAAGGATTTCAAACATAACTAGTTTAACAGCTGACATAAACATGGTAGGGCGAACCATTAATCATGAGAAATGTAACTGTAAACTGATCAATGCATAGAAATAAACATTCAAGCCATGCATAGAGATATATGACTCTCTAAATTTTGGAAATGGCTATCAGACTTTAGGGAAATACATTTAAAATAGACAAACAACTCAAATCACTATGCTGGAATGCCTAAACATAGTACTTCAAGCTATTGGGCACTTTGAAAACAAGATTGCATAGTTTTAGGCAAAGGGAAAGATCAGTACAAGACCTCCTTGGTTTAACAAATGGCAATTTAATCAATCAAAGAGAAGTTTCATAGGTGGAGCTATGGCTAGCCATGAGTAAGTAGGGCATACCGTAAATCATACTTAGCATGCATAGAACCATGAATGAAACAAGGAAACAATATTCTTAAGCTATTAAAGAGCAATCAAGAATTCTTTAATGTGACTAAGAATGAAGAAAACATGGAAGCTATAAAAAAATAGGAAATTTGAGGTGCCTCCAAGGGCATGTCTCAATTTTTTTCTCTATTGTCTTATAGCAAGCAAGAAACATGGATTTGTGAATGAAAACTAAGAAACAAAATAGAGAGAGAGACACTATACCATTTTACCAAGTCATGGAATCCAACAACAATCCTCTTTCATCATCCAAGAACATCCAAGAAACTATCCAAAAACATGAGACAAGTCTTTCTTCCAAAGCTTATATGACCATATATTGCTTCTATTCATCAATTTCAGCATTGTTTACAATGAAAGCCTTTGGAATATATAGGCCAAAGTGAGGAAAACCTCTTAGTTCAACTTGAAATCTCATTGGCCTATCCAAAATATTTGATTTTGTCCTTGAGGCTTTGCAATGCCCAAGGCACAAAAAATCTAATAAACTATCTCAAAAATGCTAAAAAAGAGAAATATATTGACTTTTCATAACTTATCATGTACAAAAATAGCTAAACGCACATGAAGAAAATTCACTTTTGAAAGGTTCAATTTTTACAAAAATACTCAAAAAATACATCAGTAAAAGGTCCCCTGACTTGCCGGCAACTTTTGGAGGCCTTCCCGATGTCAAAACGAGGCTCATGATGGCTCATTGGAAAGCTCCAAGTGTCTACATTCTAAAAATGTTTATTTTTCTCCCAAATGACCACTGGAAGTCCTCCAAAAATATACCTGTGTGTAAAAAACCAAAAAAATAGGCCTTGCTGATAAATGGGGCAGAGTGCAGAAAAAGCGAGTGTTTTTCACCACTTTGGGGGAGAAAATGATCTTCAATTGTTCTGAAAATCACTGAGTATGTGCCCCTAAAAAAATGGCATCCAATGATACAATTTTCATCCTTTGAGGCTGCCCCAAATTGAAATGGTGATGCCCATGAGTTTTGGCCAAAAACCCAAAAATGACAAAAAACCAAAATTTGTCGAATTTCACCCAAACTTGGCGAGCATGCCCCTCAAGGGTTTTCAGAAAACCATGCTTCTCGATTTTTCAGAAAACTTGGCGAGCCATGCTTCCCGATTTTTCTCTATCTCTTGTTCAAACAATGTAGTGAGAAGGGTGGATTGGAGAAGGGCATTTTCTTCTTCCTTTTGCTTCTCAAGGGCCTTTTTGAGCCCCATGGTTCTTGGCCTCTTTCGCCTAGGCTGATCTTCACCTTCGCTCTCATCAAACTCACCCATGATTTCTTCCAATCTCACTTGTGCTTTGGAGGCCTCCTTTTTGTATTTGATGGCTCGTGTCTCATATACATCCATATGGACACTCATCTGCTTGTTTTGAACTTGCAAAAAGTGATTGAAGTTCCTAGCCCTATCAAGATCAGTCCTCAAAGCATCAATTTGGTTTTCTCTATGGATTTGGATGATGTCGAATTCCATTTCCTGTTCATGACTACTTTCTTCCTTATCCTTCCCTTTGCTTTGGGTGGCTCTTTTAGTCTTCTTCCTCTTGGGAAATTCGACCATGGGCTTCTTGGGAAATTTTACCTTGCTTTGGAGGGCCCTAGTCACATTTGGGGTTACAACTCTAGGCACCCTTTTCCTTGATGTCTGGGGCTTGGCCACTTTCGAAGAAGAGAGCATGGCCCCTTGCCTAGGAGAGGAAGCTAGCACATGCTCCATGGGCTCTTTACCCTTGTCACTTTGATCCTCATTTTTTCCACTGTCTTGGATTTCTTCATGGATGCCTTGGCTGTATTTTTGCATTTCCTTTTGAGGGTTTTCCCCCTCACTATGTTGCACCTGCTTATCATGCTACCCCTCTTCTTCATGAGGCTGTTGTTCCTTTTTAAGAGGTTGTTGTTCCTTTTTAAGAGGTTGTTGTTCATCATGTTGTGGCTGCCCCTATTCATCATTATGAGGATGATGTTCATCATCATGAGGCTGTTGTTCATCATGCTGTGGCTGCCTATGTTCATCATTTTCATGAGACTGCTCACCTTCACCGTGTTCCTTTTCATCATGCCCAGGAGTCTGCTGTTCTGCCTCAATGTGATGCTGCTCATCATCATGTTGTTCATCATCATGCCCTTCTTCCCCTTGCCATTCTGCCTCATCATGCTGCTCTCATCATCACTTTCCTCTTCTTGCTCATGCTCTTCTTCCTCATCATGCTCTTTTTTTTGTTCTATGGTAAACTTGAGCTTCTTGGGAATAGGTTTGCTAGAAGAAGGCGAATGATGGTGAGTAGGAGGTGTAGGAGATGTATGAACTGGAGGGACAGTGGAGAAATCCAGATGGGTGATGAAAGTATCCCAAGAGACCTCCCTCTTCTCAAGTTGATGAAGAATGATGACTTTGATGAGGGAGTGATGGAAGAGGCAGGCTGTCTGCTATGAAGGAGGCTTTTTCTGAACAATGGAGGCCATTTTCTCAATGATTCTATGTAGGAAGAAAGGGAGATTTAGCAATTTGGTCCTCGTGAAATGCATGAGAAATCGAATATGATAGGCATAGACTCGGGAGAATCTTCCCTCACAAGTGAAGTATTTCATGATGATCTTCATGAGGGAGCGTAACTAGTCAATAGATATGAGAAGGGGAAAATGGATGGACATGAATCTCTGTGCTCAGGCTTCAAAAAGGGCTTGTATTCTTCTGAGTCCAAGTGGCTTTGTTTAAACCACTTCTCCCCGACATAAGGGATTTTAGTGGCCTTGGAGATGGACCTTGGAGAGAATTTGAAATCTAGGCCTGCCAGCTGGAAATGCTTCTCTTGAAACCTCAAAGTGCAAAGATGTGTCAAGGGGGAAAAGCTCTTCACCTCTTGCACTCTTTGACAAAAATCTAAACACCCAACCTCATGGAAATTAAACAACACTGATGGATGGGCATTCACTTCTTCAGTGGAAACAGGCTCAAATCTCTTATGCAGGCCCCTCCTACTGTCTTACCTAGGAGGCATCTTGTTTTGAATGTTCTCTGAAACACCAAGCTATCTCAAATGGCCTTTGGAATGTTTTCTCAAGCACACAAATTTGTCCTCCTTGTTAGTCACTGTTTGACCAAGGCAAACTGCTTCAAATGCTGTGTGAAATGGTTCTTTAACACCAACCTTATGCTCCTTACCAATCATTGTTTTGTCTCTTTATATGCCAATCAATAAATAGTTATCAAAATAACAAGCACACAATCAAATTTTTACTGTGTTTGGGTAAGGTCACAAGGATCCTTTATGTTTTGGTATAAACAAGACAACCTTGTAAAAAACAAAACACCCCTCCCAATCAAAAACACTCTTCTTGTATTTCACTGTTTCACATGCACAGGTAGACAAAAACACCTTCAAATTGAGTAAAAAGATCTTTCACCATAGTCTGCTTTATGGGACAAAGGAGGCAGCACTAGTTTTCTATTTCATAATATGGAGGAGGAATTTTATAATGGTCAAACTTTCACCTTATAAAACTGTGTTCACCTTAGGACTACTGCCTCTTCATTGTTTTTACCTTAGGATCACTATTTTCCCTTCACAGACACTGTTTTCACCACTTCTAGGACACCAATGTTTTTTGAAGGAAGTTAGGGGCTTTTTAGATGGTTTTAATCATCCACCCAACAATGTAAAAATGTGTAACAATCATAGCAACAGAAAGCTCTCAGTTTTCTCAGAAATACTGCCCTCTAACCAATCTCTCTCTCTTGGAATTTATAGCAGTAGCACCTTTTAATTTGGACCAAAATCCTCACCCTTTAAACATTGTTTTGACCTTATACTTTGCTGACAGAGGTTAGTCTTGTCCTATCATAGTTAGGACACCTTCAACAATTTTAAACACCTCTAACACTGTGCTTTCTTTGACTTGCAAGTAGTGTTATGGTTTATCACTGTTTTGAGGGCAGTTTTAGGCCTTTTGAAACCAATATAAATGCACCACTTTCACTATATTAATCTTGGGCAAACATAGAAGCCACCACCTTGGATTTTAATCAAACACCCTACCTTCCTTATCACTATTTCCCCTTTGGAGAAAAACACTCTGTCACCCCCTTCAGATTTTTAAGAACTAGCAAGGAGCAATGAAAAATACCTTGCAACTTCTCACGGGCTTTTGTTGATCATTTGGCCGCTTCATAGATGTTTTTGAAGGCGTTTTTATCATTAAACAGGTGCGGCACGTTCCAAAGGAAGAGCGTTGCGCAGAAACAGGGGTGTCGGGTCAGCCTTCGGGCAGTCGTGACCGGCGCCTACAGGCGCGCCGCGCAGTAGTGCAAACTCCATGTAACTTTACTCCTGAACGCGCCACGCGCTTTTACAGGAACGCCGCACGGGCTTAAAAGCTTCAAACTCTGCAATTTTCGCTTGAAATCTCCTTGTTTCGGTCAAAGAGCAGCCTGGGGGAGTGTTGCTCGTGTTTTTAATTGCAAATAGATTTGGCAACAGTCAATCCACCCCTTATATTTGAAAAAACCAATGACCCTTTGAAGTGCTTTATGAGGGTTTTGAAAACTTCTTTAAAAAGGCCTTTGTTTTAAACAAAACATGAAGCACTACTATTTGTCATTTATAATCTTTGAACCATCATAAAGTCAATATTTGACCAGGACCATTAAAAGTGTTGTGGATGACACTTTTCAAAGTGAAGAAATCATCCTTAAAGCCACAATTTCTCTTAGTGTTTTCTCATCAAGGGAGGAAAGTTGTTTCCTGTGTCCATACCTGTTTTTAAGAGAAAAACTTTGCTCAAAACCATATACTGACTGTAGAAGCACTTCTTCAAATGACATTTCTCTTTGACTGTGGGTGAAGCTTAGTTGTATTCACCTAGGTCTGACAAACATATGCTCATTGAAAAAGGAGATCTTCTAAAGGCTTCTCCTGCAATTATATGAAACAGCTAGGTATCTTCATATGTTTCATAAACAGTCTTTTGTTTGTGATAGTATCATGCTTCATTTCTTTGAATATTTTCCCTGAAATTGAGACACTTTCCATATCCTTTCTTCTCTTTTACGAACCTATGTGTCTATTTGCATAGCCTTCTTGTCCATTTGATGAGTTTTTTTTTTACAAAGACCTTCATGAACAGGAAGAAAAAATCTTCTTTGAGGATTAGCATCACTCTTTAGCTTATGTTTGACCCAACTTCCCACTTATAACCCTTGAATGAATTTCCATTAATTTCAACTCTGTTTTCTGAAGGAAAATCATGGCTAGGTTTCATGCTTGTTGATCAAGGAGAAAAACTCTGGAAACTTTTGATGAAATCACATACCTCAGCATAATTTTTTCATTTTGTCTTCAAATTTCCTTTGGAGGAAAACTCTGATAGAAGAAAAATCAAACCTCTTGGATTATTACAGTACCCCTGTTTTCTTTGTTTTTAACACCATTTCTTTGTTCAGAAGCCTTCAATTGTCTCCTACTGCTCTTAAAATTTTCCTTTCAGTCAGTGAAAACCCTAAAATCAAACTCTGTCTCTGGCCCTCTGCTTATTAGATGAAGGAGGCCATTATCACAGTGCCAAACCCTCTGCTTGTAAAATGAAGGAGGTTTTCTCAGTCTTCAACCCTCTACTCGTGTATGGAGGAGATTTTCTCAGTCATGTCATTTCATCAGATTTTAAACAGTGTTATCTTTCCTTTCACTGCCTATTCATATTTGAGCAAATGAAGATGACAAACTGTCAATAATTCATGATGGGCATTTCTCCGAGACATGTAATTCTTCTTTCCAAATACCTTTGCGCCTCTTTAGACATCACAAGAAATTTGGCTAGTATCTGCAAAGCATTTCTTGTCATTTATAATTCACTAACCTTTGAATATGATTGCAGGAGCTTAATGAAATAACTCTCTGTCCTGTAGCTGCATCCCAGGCTCAAAACCACATGAGAAGCAGCTGTCTTCTCATGTTGAGTTTAATATTGTCTTCTAGAATACTAGTACACTTCTGCTCTTGAAAGATCCATTGAAATACTGTAAAACCACGTAATATCAGTTTGACCTATGGCATATGCATTGCTGAGACTTCAGGGCTTGTTAGTGGCACGACTTAAGCGTGTAACCAACTTTATTTGAAGAATAGGAAGGTCTGTTAGGACTGGTTGATAATAGATAGAGGTTCTTTGGCTTTAGGATAGTTTTTCAAGGGAGAAATGCCTAAAGCGCCACTACCTAACTTAGGGGAGACTTCTTGGACAAATTTGGATTGTTTTCTTTGGAGCTGATGGACAAGCTAGTATGGCTGAGGCTAGATAGGGCTTGACAATGAGGTTCTATCTCGTCATGGGCTGATTGAAAAGGTAAGAGGGCAAGAATGTTTATGGGTGTTTTCCAGCTGGCAAATTTGACAAATTTTTGAGATCAGCTACTAGAAAACTCAGCTAGGAATCTAGTCATCAAAAACAGGTGAAAAATACTGATGACTAACAAGTTTTTTCAAAGCCATCAGGGTTTGGAAATTATGCACTCATCTTTGAGACCTATTTTTTAGAATTTTCACTAACCGAATTTGTGTAAAAATTGTAAAATTCGACTTGGAAGAGGTCCAGCTCAACATCCACGTGGCATAATGACACATCATCAGTCCAGTACAATCAAAAAATTAGTTGGTTGCATTTGATAAGGGTTATTAAAGGGATTTGCTGAACTATTTAATGAAAGAAGAGTCCTTTTTGTATTCAAACTCTGCCAAAAAGAAAATATCCCTAGGAAGTCTCCAAGTGATGTAATCCTATTTGAAATAGGTCTCTGAGGTAGGAATTCAAAGCTAGCAAGGTAAAAAACCATTTGTGTGAGTCCTCACTCTATAAATGAGAGAGGTTTAGAGTTATAGAAGGGTTGATTGATGTTATGTCATATGCTACTTTTGTAATATTTCTCAGTCAGTAATATATAGTTGCATAAAGTTTCTCTCAAGCCTAAGATTCATCATGTACTCTTATGTGTCTTTACCTTATCTACCTTTTTAATGTTTATTTAGTGTGATTTATGTGTAATCACTTGGAATTCATGGTTGAAAATTTTCCAACTTCCTTTATGCATATAGTTTGCTATTCAAGTTATGTTTTGATTAGAGTACACATGCCTCAGCTTCCATGCCAGATGTTTTCCATGGAAATGAGTTCTACTCTGACTCCATGCCCAATGGTAGCCATTAATTTACATCCTTCACCTACATAAAATAACATTCAAAATACACTCAAGATTTAGTCATCTTTGTTCCAAACATTGTCTATTGAATATCTTACAATTTATTGAGAGAGTCCTCTCAGGTTGGAAAGTCTAAGTTCCAACCAAAAGTGGTTTGAAAAAGTTACTCTGAATTGACTATTTAGTAGCCCATAAGCTTCAATTTGGTGATAAAATTTTGGTGTGTCTACCAGGAGACTGAAATTCATATCATCTTGGGTGATTCTTGTCAAAGTAACTGAGCTCTTGAAGGTAGCAGGAGATCAGAAAATTCGAAGGCTGTACTTCTACCTTGATGACTCCATTCTTGAAGAATTAATAAATTCAAAGCTTCATGGTGACTCCACTACTTGAAGATCAGTAGCTTGGTGAAATTCCAAGATTAGTTCTGTTGCAAGAATAAATCCCAGGTATGCACCTATGGATTGGTCTCACATCTATGGTTTTCCAAATTGTATGCCTCGTGTTGATTGGGCAACCCATCTTCCCATTTTCAAATATGAAAAGAAAGATGATGATGTTCTCCATTTGGTTAAATTACACATACATGTATGTAGACTGAGGTTTGGGTTTCCTGAAGATTCTCTCATGAAGATGTTTATGGTTACCCTATAAGACAAAGCTAGAGTATTGTATGAAGGATTGAAATCAGGAAGCTTGTGTTCTCTTAAATATTTCCATAGAATATTTTTTCAACATTATGGAAAGTCTCATCCTTTATCATCACTTTTTCAAGACTGTTGCAATATTTGGAAAGGTTTCATTCAATAAATTAAAAGCATTCATGATGATGTATAATCGATGGATGATGAGGAGATATTAGAGGAACTTTGTGAATTTTCTTCACAAGCTAGATGTTATGATGATCAAGAAATTTTCCAACAAGCAAATTTCTCTTATTCTCTTGAAGATAAAATATATCAGAAATTTGACAGCCAAGTTATATCCCATGAAATTTGTGAAAATTTACAGCAGCTTTCCAAATCGTTAGATGATAAAGAGGAACATAAAGATGGCCAGTTACAAGGCTCTTCACTTTGTTCGTTTTCTAAACCTTTGAATGTTGAGGAACATGAAAATGGGTAGGAGCAAGGAAAATATTATGTGAAACATGTTTCTTTTCATCATGAGGAGGAGGTTGATTCCTTGAGGATTCTTGAAGGTTGTCATGAAGAAGCACTAATAGACAATAATCAACAACTTTTTGATCTAAAATTTGTTGTCCCAGAATGTATTGTTGCAAATTTAAATGATAAAAATTACATGTTTGTGCATAATTCTATAATTTATCCTATTGAAGATTTTCAGGAACATTCAAAGTCTTATCCTAAAATTGATGTTACAAATCAAGGTATAAAATAGGGACAAATTATAGTTGTAAGTGAAGAAAATGTTTCTTTTTCTCTTAGTCTTCAAAATAAGCTTATATTTCATGATTTTGAAGATCCTATGGCCAATCATTTACAACCATCAAGAAAAGTTCTTTTCACAACAATTTTGGATCATAGGGGTTTTTTCAAATGGAAGTTTGAGTTTGCATATTTCAAGTTTATCTTTCTTTTAGAATAAATTATGAACAAAAATTTGTTGAATATCCATCTAATTGATCAGTCATATTTCCATTTTCATGTCGTCTGAATATAGCATTTTATTTACAGCTGTTAGATTAGGTTTCCATGTACAAAAATAAGCTCATAGGAATGAGCAAGTTTGGTTTTCAGTTCTCAGTTTCATTATAATTTTGGACATATTTAGTTTTCATCTTGGATTCTAGTTTGGTTTGGTTGCAAACAGTTCAAAGTTGCAGATGATCTCTTCAACAAGTTTGAGCCCGAGGTGAAGGCCATAAAGACTTGGAAAGGACATCATCAAAGTTATAATTTTCAGTTTTCAATAAGGCACTAGAGATGCTGGTTCTTTGCTACCCTGCAGGGTGGACATCATCCCAATTGGAGCCAATGTTATCCTTGATAACAACTAGGTTTGTCTAGGTTGGTCTTAGGTCATTAGGGTGAAATAAGGTCATGAATTTCATTAATTTTTAAAAAAATGTACATATGTGGGGGTCTTAAAGGTCATTATTAAGGTGATAGGTGTCAATGTCAAACAAAAATCCCAAAAATATCTTGTGCATAAGTGAAATTGGTCATTTAATGTAAATTTGGCACTTTTACACAAGTTCGTAGCGAAATCAGTGTAAAATAGTCATAATTCGCTACAAACTTGCCTTAAATGCTCTATTTTTGCAGCAAGGGGAAATTTTGGTGTTTTTGTAGAATTTAGTATTTATTGGGAGCACATGAGTCATTAGGAGATGCTGAAGTGTATCAGTAGAGACACCTATCGATCAGAACACTCAGGAAGGAGGGTGATTAGGCTGCTAACTCATCATTTTTTCCACATCATCAAACATAATAGTACATCCTAAAATTCTGAGAAGGAAAGCCTAGATTCCAGTATGGTTTTTCATCATTAGTTCATGGTCATTGCCACCTCAGTCAAATTTGTTTGGTTCAATAGAGATGGTGCAGAGAGAGCTAAAGAAAAAAGGCTTGAAAATGATAGTGATGGATGAACTTGCTAAGGATGAACCTACTGCCTCTTGAGGAGGGTAAGACATGCTTTGAACCTATTTTTCCTTATGATACTCCATCTAATCATTTCTCATAGAAATGGATAGTTTTTGGAGGTAAGAAATGGAATTTTGAAAATATGGAAAATATCAGACACGTTTGTAGTGTACTCCAGGCTTAAAATCAAGTTTTCGCTACGAACTCGCTGAAGATTACTTTATCTTATAATTTCCAAAATTTTTCATAAGATGAGTGGTTAAAGGCATGCATTTAAGTATTTTTGCCTAATGAAGACCTTCCAATAAGTAAAGAAGTCAAAATGGTTGCAGAAATTTCCAAGTGGAGAACACTACTAACTCTTCGCTACGAACTCTCTTGAACTTTCTTGTACATGATTGTTTTAGCAATCAACTTAAACTTCAATTTTTGACCAAATAAAAAATAATTTTGGAAATATGAAGAATTTTTTTCTTCATCACAAGCCCATATACAAAAACCTCTCTCAGGTTTTTCAAATCCATCAGGGTTTGGAAATTATGCACTCATCTTTGAGGCCTATTTTTCAGAATTTTCACTAACTAGATTTATGTAAAAATTGTAAAATTCAACTTGGAAGAGGTCCAAATCAACATCCACATGGCTAAATGACACATCATCAGTATAGTACACTCATCAAATTAGTTGGTTTCATTTGATAAGGCACTAGAGAATTTGGCGGAAATTCCGACGGCCAATTCGTCGCTATTCCGACACATATCCGTCGCAAGAGCGACAGTTAGGGGGCGGACAAACCGTGGTTTGTCGTGCTGTCGCCGTTCCGACGCAAGCAAAAAGTTTCGCACTATCGACACTTCTTCCGACGTTCCGAACCGGCGTCACTCTTCCGACGTCTCACAAACCGTCGCGCCTCCGACGTTTGAAAACTGTCGCACTTCCAGTGAAATGTGGTTCGACGTTTTTGACGTCGTTCTTCCGACGCTCATAAACCGTCGCAGTTCCGACTAAACGTGGTCCGACGTTTTGGCGTCGCTCTTCCGACGCTCGTAAACTGTCGCAAGTCCGACTAAACGTGGTCCGACGTTTCGGACGTCACTCTTCCGACGTCTGGAAGATGTCGTAATTCCGACGATATGTGGTCCGACGTTTGGAATGTCGCTCTTCCGACGTTTTTATGCTGTCTCTCCTCCGACGTTTCTGGGTTGTCGCAGTTCCGACGTCTACAAGGCGTCGGTAGACCGACGGAGGGTTCAATTTTTAAAAAAAAAAAATTAAAATTTTAAAAGTCGAGAAACGCCGTTTTGAAGATATTATATGAAGTAAAACAGTCCATGAAAGTGAAATAGCAGTATGTAGAATAGTAATGCAACAGATAGAGTACCGACGTCCATTGTTCCAAATACAAATTAAAGTACCCAAAACCCTACAACAGTGAAGTAAAAAAGACCATGAAAGTGAAGATATTATATGAAGTAAAACAATTCATGAAAGTGAAGATATTATATGAAGTAAACACCATGAAAGTGAAGATATTATATGAAGTAAAATACCCATTAAAGGAAGATATTATATGAAGTAAAACAACTTCATGAAAGTGAAGATATTATATGAAGTAAAACAAATCTAAGTGAAAGTGAAGATATTATATGAAGTAAAACAATCCTACAAAAGTGAAGATATTATATGAAGTAAAACAGTCCATGAAAGTGAAATAGCAGTATGTAGAATAGTAAAGCAACAGATAGAGTACCGACGTCCATTGTTCCAAATACAAATTAAAGGACCCAAAACCCTACAACAGTGAAGTAAAACAGTCCATGAAAGTGAAATAGCAGTATGTAGAATAGTAAAGCAACAGATAGAGTACCGACGTCCATTGTTCCAAATACAAATTAAAGTACCCAAAACCCTACAACAGTGAAGTAAAACAGTCCACGAAAGTGAAGATATTATATGAAGTAAAACAGTCCATGAAAGTGAAGATATTATATGAAGTAAAACCGTCCATGAAAGTGAAGATATTATATGAAGTAAAACAGTTTATGAAAGTGAAATAGCAGTATGTAGAATAGTAAAGCAACAGATAGAGTACCGACGTCCATTGTTCCAAATACAAATTAAAGTACCCAAAACCCTACAACAGTGAAGTAAAACAGTCCATGAAAGTGAAATAGCAGGATGTAGAATAGTAAAGCAACAGATAGAGTACCGACGTCCATTGTTCCAAATACAAATTAAAGTACCCAAGACCCTACAACAGTGAAGTAAAACAGTCCATGAAAGTGAAGATATTATATGAAGTAAAACAGTCCATGAAAGAGAAATAGCAGTATGTAGAATAGTAAAGCAACAGATAGAGTACCGACGTCCATTTTTCCAAATACAAATTAAAGTACCCAAAACCCTGCAACAGAGAAAAACGCTAATCATAATCATGTGAGGAGTGTGATATGTCCAAAATATAAAAATACCATCAGACCATATCAATAAACCAGCAACATAGACCAGCATCGCTAGTTTTGAAGGAAGAGTGATAAACATTAATCATTTTTTTTTTCACAAGAGAAAAAACGATGTTTTGAATATATTGTATGAAGTAAAACAGTCCATGAAGTCATTACATTTTCACATCCTAAGATTGGAACCCAAATATCCATCCAGAAAAGTGGAAGTCCCACCCCAGACAATGATAGAAAAATACCCCATGTCACATACAGCGACTTGATATAAAACCCCGTAACGGTCCACATGGAGATTATCGACAATCTGAGAAAGCATCCAAATATGCCCGAGGCATCTATAAGAAAGTGAAATAGCAGTATGTAGAATAGTAAAGCAACAGATAGAGTACCGACGTCCATTGTTCCAAATACAGATTAAAGTACCCAAAATCCTGCAACAGAGAAAAACGCTAATCATGTGAGGAGTGTTATATGTCCAAAATATAAAAAGACCATCAGACCATATCAATAAACCAGCAACATAGACCAGCATCGCTAGTTTTGAAGGCAGAGTGATAAACATTAATCATTTTTTTCACAAGAGAAAAAACGTTGTTTTGAATATATTATATGAAGTAAAATAGTCCATGAAGTCATTACATTTTCACATCTGAAGATTGGAACCCAAATATCCATCCAGAAATGTGGAAGTCCCACCCCAGATAGTGATAGAAAAATACCCTATGTCACATACAAGGACTTGATATAAAACCCAGTAACGGTCCACATGGAGATTATCGACAATCTAAGAAAGCATCCAAATATGCCCGAGGCATCTATAAGAAAGTGAAATAGCAGTATGTAGAATAGTAAAGCAACAGATAGAGTACCGACATCCATTGTTCCAAATACAAATTAAAGTACCCAAAATCCTTGAACAGAGAAAAACGCTTATCATGTGAGGAGTGTGATATGTCCAAAATATAAAAAGACCATCAGACCATATCAATAAACCAGCAACATAGACCAGCATCGCTAGTTTTGAAGGCAGAATGATAAACATTAATCATTTTTTTTCAAAAGAGAAAAAATGCTATTTTGAATATATTATATGAAGTAAAACAGTCCATGAAGTCATTACATTTTCACATCTGAAGATTGGAACCCAAATATCCATCAAGAAAAGTGGAAGTACCACCCCAGACAATGATAGAAAAATACCCCATGTCACATACAGGGACATGATATAAAATCCAGTAACGGTCCACATGGAGATTATCGACAATCTGAGAAAGCATTCAAATATTCCCGAGGCATCTATAAGAGTGAAATAGTAGTATGTAGAACAGTAAAGCAACAGATAGAGTACCGACGTCCATTGTTCCAAATACAAATTAAAGTACCCAAAATCCTTGAACAGATCAAGAAAAACGCTAATCATGTGAGAATTCTAAGTAAAGTTAATCTATTAACATTGCGAATAAAATTACACCGAAGTCAAAAACATTACCTGGCCATACTCATGGCAAATTTGTCATCAAAAAATCAAAAAATTAAGAAGACTGCCCTCATACGGGGAAACCAGTCTTGAACGTTTAATTTACGGAATTCAAAAATATTACTTAAAGGTCCAGCACAGTAAAATAAACTAAAAGCAGCCCAATTAACTGGGCCTGCTAAGCAAGAAAAACAAATTAACCAAACTAATCCACCACTGGTTCCTCCACGATTCGGCACCATCCTAATTCGGAAGGTCCAGGATCGCTAGGTGCTACCTCCTCATGCATGCCACGGCTCCCCTCCTGAAGGCCCGAATGCTGGCCGACTTTTTCCGAGCTTAGACCCGCCGGACGGGTGCATTCTTCCTCCGTTTGGGCCTCCTCGCAGAAGACCACAGTGACTACAGATGTGATTCGCGGGCGGTTGAGAGTGCAATCAAAGGAAAATTGCGTAGTGTGCGTCGTGGGAGAAGGTGAACTAGCGGTGGGGAAGCCAGGAGCAGGGGAATCCATACGGTGGCCAGATGCTACAAGCCGACCCCGCCCACTCCTAGTATTTGGATATCTACCTAAGTAATAATCACTGGACTGGCCGGAGGTCATCTCTGTTGAGGTGCTAGAGGGAGCGCGCCGGGATTGACCTCTAGTGCTCCCCCTGCGGCAACGCATCCTATGACGCACGCGAGGCATGGGTGCAATCTCAGGCGCAGTGGGCACAAGAGACGAAGAAGCAGAATTCCAATTAACAGAGGAAGACAGACAGAGACATAACCGAGAGAAATGGAAATATGCAGCAAAGTCTAGGCAGAAGTTCCGCTGGCCACTTCTCCTTATCATCGCAGTTACCAGACAGTGTAATCCAACAACCGGCTTGTCTGAAAAACCATGGCTAAACGCCATTTTTTATGTCGACCCGTCTGCAATGCAATCAAAGGACGGCCGTCATAATGAATCTCTGATCATTAATAATGAGAGCCGAAGGCCGGATCAAATTGGAGCGTGCGGAATCGCTCCGAGGAGTGGAGGTCCGATCTTGAACAGTGTTAAAAATTAATTAATCTAGATTTGATGTGAAAACTTAATTGAACAGCGTTAAATGTTAATGCGAATGATATGAAATCACCATATCCATGTCCCATCACCTTAAACGCCATCGAATGCACCCGCAGCCGAGAGCAGGGCAAGTTTTTATTGAGGACACGTGGCAAAAATTGATTGGAGCGGATCTTTGTTTGGGCTGCTCGCGCAGTGGAAATCCGGACCCGTAAAATATTAGGGCGAATTTGATAAGAAATTCGTGTCACAAAATTGGCCGACGTCAGCAGGCTATTTTGGAACGCGAATTTGGTTTGAATTATGGTTTATCACCATTTGAAGTCCGGCGGGCTCGACTTTTGAACAATTTTCTTATAAAATTTGTGTTGGTTTTCTTTGATAATACACATATTAAAATCCCGCTTAATAAAGAGACAAAATTGTTGTGCTTTCGGAACCCGACCCGAGGATTGGACATGAGTTAACAAACAAAAGGATAGCGGAACCAGACATGCACCCGTGGTCAAGCCCTCTACCAAAACCACGAGCGGAATCACAAAAGCGGGTTGCCCATATCGCACCGCTTTTGCGGAGTAGGCGGTATTTCCTATTCGCGAGCGATTCCATAGGGAATGCGACACGTGGCGAAGTGACCCCGGCAAACAACCATTTAACCCACGCCATCGCACGTTAAAGCCCGACGTTGGAAGCCGAGTGAAATTTCCAAGAGTCGTTGATTTGGAGAAGGGCCATCGGACGGTGGTCGCACGTTGAACTTGCCCGGAGGTTAACTAAGGTGTGCGGAGGATAGCCAGGTACTATACGAGTGTTTGATTGGTTATTGATATATATAGGTGGGGCCGGAGTATAATGAAATTGTTTAATTAAACGATTGGCGGATAATTAGCATAAGTCTGGAGCGTGATTGTTGTAAGGCCGGGTGGTGAAATATAGAGCCGAAAGTTCATTACAAGTTATTTATTTAAAAAGAAACGTGGAGTATAAATACAAAGTGTTGAAAGTTAAACATTGGTTATAAGGCTTGGAGATAATATATAGTCGGGAATATAAATTAAAGTCCAACCATTGTGGATAGTATTTATTTATCAAATTCTACGAATTTGATAAATAAACCCGAAGAAAGAAGAAGTCAATTAAGACTCGGGCTGGAGGAAAAGAACGGGGTACACCAAGGGAAAATGCTGACAGAGCGATTGTAGACACACCAGCTCTCCTTGGGGGTCCAATTTCAGTTTTGTTGCGTC
The DNA here is from genome assembly GCA_034641835.2 of Pinus albicaulis. Lineage (NCBI taxonomy): Eukaryota > Viridiplantae > Streptophyta > Pinopsida > Pinales > Pinaceae > Pinus > Pinus albicaulis. The sequence continues at coordinate 1,598,050,597 of CM076584.1, read as the reverse complement.
ACACGATGATCTCTCTTCTCTCGCATTTACTTGTATTGAAGATCACTATTCTAGGAATAAGGAGTTATTTTCTCCAAAAATAACCCTAGCCAAACATTGACAATGCATCAAGGATATCTTTCTATGCTTCATAAGCACATTTGTTCTACTTCTAAACCATGTCTTGGAAGTGGTTGTTGTGCTAATAATTATTCACCAGTTGATTTCATACCAAAGTCTTTTTCACATTTTCAGCATCCAATACATGAAAAAGATAATGGTTTAAAACAACCTAAATATTTGAAATTTTGCAAGAATTGTCTGGCACACTTTGAATATAAATTTTGAAGTCAAGTGCATGATGCTGTATAGGATCAAGTGTCATTTTGAATACCAAATGTTTCACAAAAAACTTCTCAACATGCTACCCTGCAGTAAGGATTAAATGACAATATTGCATCAACTATTTCCATAATAAAAGTGCACCTCGGCCATAAGACTAAACAACTACAAATGTTGTATATCTAACAAGACCACACAATAAAATGTATTCCACAAGGCCAATACTATATGAAAAATGAAAAGGAGTTTGCAACCAAAAACACCTTAGGCAACTAATTCAATTAGATACACCAAACCATCAGCAAAAAGGAAAACCAGCCTACTCAAAAGGCAAGCGTTTACCTCCTTTGACAAAATTTTGAGTTCCGAAACAAGGGCCTTTATTGTCTTGACAATGCCCCTAGTAATTTGAATGGGGTTTGCACCTGCTGCAACAACCTAAACAAAAAGGTTTCATTTCAAATTATTTTCCACAAATTTAAGATACAACCATTGTCAGTTTTGTATTTCCTATCAAGCTCATAAATTTTGACAAAAGAACCAAAATTTTTTAATACCTGATAGCAATTTTTTCACTCAAAAACTATCTTAGACTCAATAAACCCAACCCAAAACTAAAAACCCAAACACCATAAGACCCTACAAAAATGAATAGATGATCTTAATCCAGTACCATCGACAAAAAGTTACCTTTACACCCTCACTTATTAAACCCTGTGCTGTTGAATTTTAACTTCAACTGCTGCAGCAGAAGGACGGATGCAGCAGCAAAAAAATTTTTTGGAGGTTGCTTGCATGCCATCCAGAAATTTAATTCAGCATTTAAAATTCCTGCAAGTTTTTTTTGTAGATGGCCACAACCATATTTCTGTACAGGATTGTATTTAAACACAACAGCCAGCATTAACGCAATTCACCAACCAGAAATTAAACAAACATAAATTTACCCGACAGTTTTGTAAATTCAAAAGGAGGACACGTGGAGCATTAATATTGGATCGCATGAAATTGAAGGGAATCTGAAAACCTGAAAACCGGACCCGATTTTTTTATAGGGCACATTGGATTGAGAATTCGAGTTAAAATTAGGCAGACGTCAGCATCCCATTTTGGAACGTGAATTTGGTTTGAAATTCAATCTATTCAGACTTTTGAAGTCCGACGGAAAGGGTTCTTTAATGTGTTTTGATAGTTTAATATATACATATGTTTTAAACATATGTTATATATATATCATATTCGAAATGAAAGGTGGGCCATAGAATTTAGTTTTAATTTTATTTTTTTTAAAAGAGGGTTTATTATAATATGTTTTATATGTTCCGGCATATAAAAATAAAAAGGTCGAAAAAGCTTGGTAGTTTTTTTTATAGACAATACGTAAATTTTTTATTACATAGCAGTGTGTAAAAAGTGAAAAATTGAGTGTAACTTTTTAAGTGTGTATGCACAGCAGTGCGAAAGGGAAAAACACAACAGAGTGTCTTAGAGACAGAGTATGTTTGTTTTGAACAGACAGTGAGTTGGTTTTATGCACTGCATTTTGTAGCAGTCATAATTTTGTAATCCCTCTCAGTGAGGAAGTAGTGTAATAGTTTTTTTTTGAGTTATTGAAGGGAATAGAAGTTTGTTTTCAAAGCATTGAAACTCTGTCTCCTGTCAAAGAAATTTTTATTTTCTGTGTGTTAGAGGAAGGGAGATTTATGGGTGGTTCTTATGAATCAACCAACCATTCAGAACATGCTCATCAATCTAAACCATAAGTATTATGTGACAATATTCAAGCAGGCACTGAATCGGATTTCTGAAGCTATGTTAGAGAAACCCTAAACTCTCACTGAAAATAGGTGAAATGTGGCACCACTCAGAGATTGACATGTGCCAATTGGTACAAGTGGTAGACAATTGGCATGCTCAAACAACGAGGTGATGCAGGAATGACATGAGGGAGAAAATATCAGAAAAGCCCCAAATCTGGAGAACTAAAGCTCATCACCAACCCGAGATTGACAACTTTACATGATGTAACCTATGAAATCGTAAATGGAGAAATAATAGTAACAATAAAGTAACCTATGTAACAATAAAGTCGGATTCATCCTGGGAGTGGTAATGGGAGAAATCATAGTGAACAACAGGAAACATGCAAAGTTGCTTACAATCAAATAGATGAAAAAACACATACAAAAAACCTAGATAACAATCATGAACAAGCTTAATATTGAATTATGAACTGTAAAGGAACTTACAAAATGTGACATTACGAACCTGGTCAAGCGCACAAGCAAAAATATCCTGGACATGACCCTTGTTGACAAGTTGTATTGCTCATGATGCAAGAGGATTTGTACCTACACTGCCAAGTCAATCAAAATCCATCATTATCTATACAATAAATAAAAGTAATTGATGTAGTATTTTTTACTCTAAGATGCATTCTTATGATAATGTTAGAACATATGTTGAAAATGTCAAAACATACCTGAAGAAGCTCCTCTTCGTTTCAAGAACAATTTATTGGAGTCGCATGAACTTGGAACAAGCCTCCCACGATCTCAAAGAGTAGCAACTAAGTCAACAGTGACTTTTTTGTTGCTACGCTGGATCAAGGGAGGTTTGCTCTAAGATTAAATCGCTCCAATAAATTATTCTCTACTAAACAGGGCCAACCACGTGAAGGTGGAAGCTCTTATGGCCCCTCCCCCCCCCTCACATCACTCTCAATTCCCCAATACCCAATCTATATTTCATTTTTACTTTCATGAGCATAAAAAAAAATATTCAATAACTAGTAAAAAAACAATTCAACAAAAAGTACGCAAGGAAACATTGCAATTAATGCTTGACATAAAAATAGTATGATAAATGAGTTTTTTATATAACGCAAAAAAATGTTCCAAGTATGGTAACGTTTGTCTTATAATAATACAATATTTGACATTGTCAAATTTTCTTTTTCTTCTTCCTATTTTTAAAGCTCCTAATTACATCATCAATATCATCGTGCTCTGCTCCTGTTTCGTGCCTTTCAACCCGCACTGCTGACCTAGTTGCGTATTCACGATGTCCGGGCTCATCCAGTGACGGGGCATCGCCTACAAAAACAGATAATATTAAATTTTAATTGTCAGTTTTTAAATATCATTGAACTAGTTCGGTAATATTAATATAAAAAATTGCAATGAGATTATTTACCTGGTGCACCAGTTGTCGCCGCTGACCTAGTTGCATTGTCACGATGTCTGGTCTCATCCAGTGACGGGGCATCGCCTCCAAAAACAGATAATAATTAAATTTTAATTATCGGTTTTTAAATATCATTGAACTAGTTCGGTAATATTAATAAAAAAAATTGCAATGAGATTATTTACCTGGTGCACCAGTTGTCGCCGTTGGGACTGTTGCCCTGTCTTCCTCTCTGGTGGTAAGATCCTCAAGGGAAACATTCTCCGTCATTTAAACAAAAAACGTTATAAGGACAACCATCAAGGTATAATTAGAAAAAATTATAAGTGGAAATTAATTACCGTCACGGCCCTCACTGATAGCAGCATTGTCGGCCTGGTCCCCACTACAATGATCAGGTTGCACGAGAGGATCATCTACATCCGGCTCTAAAACTGGGTTATTTACCTCGTCGGTAGTGTTGCTCCCCTGATTTAAACAAAGTTGTTAGACATTAAATTTATGGACGAAAACAAAAATATTGAAAGGTTAATGTTTTACCTTATCAAGCATTGTAGATCTTGGGACCTGCCCCAAGCTTCTGCGACGTTCAACTACAGCTTGATAGCCAAAACGGAAAGCAATATTTTTATCTTCCTCTGTAGTTATTGTTCCAAAGTCATCACCCTACATTATATATGATTGTGTATTTTTAATCATATCTCATAGGATTACAAAAACGTTGGAAGGCGATACAATTAATTATAAGATGTTTAGCTACTTAATTACAATTCTTGCAGCTAATTTCAAGTAGCCACCCTGGCCGAGCTTGTGATGGCCCCTTTTCTCTATCCTAGCTTTGGTTGCCTTTGAGGTGTCAGGCAACCTAGCATCAAAAGATTGAAGTCAGATATGACGTAGCACACTTTTATTTTAGACATAAAGAAAATTAAAGCTATTGAATTAAAGTTGTAATTTACCTTGGGGGTCCAGTTGGCATTTTTCCTTCTTTCTTTGCCCTTTTCTCTTTTCCGTCATGGATGAGTGCTCTCCACTCACTCTCTGAAACTGCGAGAGGACGCTCATATCTAGGGTTAAATTGCAATTGCGTCCTATAGGTTTCCCTAGTATATTTCAAATATTTGCCGACTACCCGAGCCACCGCTGTTCTGTCAAATGTGCCGACCCCAAAAAGGGCTTCTAGATAATCTAGAAGTTCTTTTTTCAGGTTGGAATTCTGGGAATTCCACCCTGTGCGTATGGTTGGGCCAAAATTACCAACGCATGGCTCTCCAGAATCCTGTAGAACTCATTGTTTCCTACACAGAAAAGAAAAAAAGAAGAAGATATTATCATTAATTTAAAAATAAAAATCATGATAAATATGTTTTAGATAAAGTACATGAAATAGTTAAAATATTAAAATTTACCTGGGAGTTGTACATGCTTTATAGGGACAACCTCATCGTTCACCAACAACGTGCCATTAATGGTCCCTGTGGAGCTGACACGTGTAGCTCCAGGAAACGCAATAATGTAGCTGGCCATATCAGCCTCATCATTGCCAACACGTTCAGCAGTTGGTTGGGTGTCAGCTTGGGCAGGGTGTGTTTCTTGGCTAGCACCTAAAGGAGTAGAAGGTGCACGAGAGGGTTGTTGGGCAATCTCTTGCCCTTGTGTCCCACTACCACCAACATCGGGTTCAGCAAATGCCAGAAAACGCTACATACAAAAGAACTTTTTGTTAGTTTAGTCAATGTAAAAATTTAAAATCAAACTATCACAATTCATCTCATGCAGAACAAAAAAAATATCCTTTTGACTTTTTATTATTACCTGATATCTATTTAGCTGCCTCATAAGATGTTGTATCCTCTCTTCTGTTTCAGGTGTTTGAGGCGCATCTATCAAAGCATTAAATTCGACGTTGCATCTCGTGCCTTTTTTTGCAACAACAACACTGGAGATAGGGATGAAAAAAGCTCTTCCTCAAAGAGGGAATCATCAGGCGTACCATGGCTAGGTGTCTGCATATTTGAACAAAATTAATATTATTTCAATTATGTAAATAACTAAAATACGTAAAGATAGAGCAATGCTGGCACTTTACATGTTCTTCCGCTGGCCTCTTTCCGCGATCATCCTGTCTCGGGGTTGTTCCTGCACTGCTCTGATCAGTCTGCGACATTGCAATAAAATTATAAATGTAAAAACTTGAAAACAATATCTAACTTGAAAACACAAAATGAAAATTGAAATAATTTCTAATAAGACACCTGAAGACAGAGTTAGAGTTTCAAATATGCCTTGCATTGAATTCAGTCCTGGAAACATGTCATTGCACATTAAGGCACCCAAACATTCAATCCACGAATGATATATTTAAGTAGGCTTCTCCTATTCTGGGAAAACACCATACCTATAATGCATTCACTTGCATGTATAAAGGGAAAGGAAAACATGTTTTCATACAACTGTGACAAAGGCATCTTGGGGAAAGGTATCTTCACTTTTTATTTATGTTGTTCACCCACACCACTCTCGTGTTTTCACTAATCCTCTTTTGTCATTTTTGGATTCAAATTAAGTTAAGGCCTTAAGTATTTTTTGACCTTTCGGTGTAGTTTTCATAAGTGGCATGTATGGATTTTCCATTAATTATGCACTTTTTCTCTTCATGTGCATGTTTCCCTGGAAATCAAATGCATGATTTAGTCCCATACATTTAACAATTTGTTGGATCAACTCCATTGGCAATATCATGTTTCCTATTCAATCAAAATTTATCTCAGTTAGGGTAGGTAGGAAGGTTTTCCCTTTGTATTAATAGGCACTTCTAGCTTGCATTTTTATTATATCTTTCAAATTTAGTGTCGTTTCAATTAGGGCATGAATTTTTGCAACTTTCAAGGTGAGAATGAACAAAGACAAATTTTTGTGATGGATGACTGTATATGACTCCATGGCGAGAGGAAAAGGCACTAATCTACTTCTTCAAATATCTATAGTTCTCATTCACCTCATACGGAGATGGTCCCTGATTTTGAGCCAAATGTTGCAGCAAAAAGTTCCCCCCCTCCATAATTTGATAGTCAATGGAAATTTCTTAAATTGATGATGGGGCATGATTATGGAACATTGGCACATACATATGTAATGGAATTCCAAGATCATGATATATGTTTGCATATGTTTATGCCATATGGAGGTGGTGGAGCAAAAAAGAGCTCAAATAGAGCTGAAATTTTTCACATAAAAAGGACTGTGGGCTTGACTAATGGTTCCATTTTAAAAATGATATCTAGACAGAGAATAAGTGTAGCATGCAAACATGCATTGAAAATCCATCTGAGTTTGCATTGTATTACTTATGATGGATTCAAATTTGGGTTTCAAAATGCCAGGTTATGGCATGATTTTTGTCGAGAAACCCTTAGTTGGATTCTCATGTTGGTTTAATTTATATTTTAAGTTTTTTTTGCAATATTTGGGTGATAGTAACTCATGAACTAGGTTACCAATGTGTAACAATCATATTTCAAGAATAAAGATGTGATTTTTTTTATATTATTATTATTATCTATTAGCTACGAGTATTGACACCTAATGCCTGGAATTTTGACATCTTGATAGCATGGATAATTTCGAAAATGTTTCTAGTAATGTTAACATAATAACTATCATTACGTGTCTTCACTTTTTTCACCATAATAGACCCGTGATATGGACTCATCACACAACTTCATATGCTATGTCCCAACAAGTTCAAACTGGTTGAACCTACCTCATAGTGTGGTTATTAAGGACAAGTTGCTTAATATATAACTCGATAGCATAGACCACGTTGCAGTTCTAAAAAGAATCCTCAAGTGTCAAAAAAACTTCACAATATGTTCTACTATAAAGCCTTTTGGGATACCTGAAATAATATATGTATTATTGATGAATTTTAAAGTATGACAAGATCCAGAGGGAAAGGAAATCAATGGAAGAGTGATCCACCAATGAGAACCTAGAATTTAGCATCAGATGAGTTAGAGTCTAGGAAATTGAAAGCCTATAATTTTAATTAGTGATGAAGGACATCACATAGGTAATTATATTTTCATGTAGAATAATCTATTAATTCAAATTTAAACATAATATGAAAGGCATACCATAAATTTTTCCATGTAAGTCCAAACAACCTATAAAAATGGAAAACCTTCTTTTTCCATGGGAAATAATTTACCTTTCCTTTTTCAAGGCAATCTAAATCACAAAAAATATGAACTATACTGCACACATTCTTGGATAATGTGAAAGTGGAAAAGGAATACTCTACACAAGTGATGCACACATGTACATTTGAACACTAATAGATTTTTGTAGTTGAAATGCAATGCTTGTTTTCATTTAAATGTAGGGTTTTTAAAGCAGGGAGAAATAATGGCCGCCAAATTAATAAGCGTTTCTTTGGGAAAATTTAAATCTTGTATTGGGTGATGAAGATAATAGAGGGTATTGAATCTTGATTCTTGACATCTATAGAGAACCCTACATCCTAACACAATCCAACAGAATTAACTAAAACCCAAATAGAGTCAACCCTACTATAGGAGGAAGGGCCTCATAGTGAAGAACTTATATTTCATAGTAAAGAGCCGAGGGCGCAAGTTGCCCCGCAAGAGCCGAGGCGAACGTTTGAAGGCTACTGTTCGCAAGAGCTGAGGGCGACAATGAGGGCGAATGCCTCGAGGGCAAAGGTCAGTTTCGCAAGAGCTGAGGGCGAATGCAGGCGAATGTGTCGTTCAAAGAGCCGAGCTAATCCAGGCTTAATGCTGTTCTCGCAAGAGCTCAGGGCGCAATGTCTCGAGGCGAATGCTGTTCGTTACATTTCGGCGAATGCCGCAAGGCGAATGTCGCCCCGCAAGAGCTGAGGGTGAATGCTGAGGGCGAATGCTGTTCTGCAAGAGTGGAGGGCGAATGCGCGCGTGATATCAGACGTTAATGTAGCACACATGTACATTTGAACACTAATATATTTTTGTAGTTGAAATGCAATGCTTGTTTTCATTTTAATGTAGGGTTTTTAAAGCAGGGAGAAATAATGGCTGCCAAATTAATAAGCGTTTCTTTGGGAAAAATTTAAATCTTGTATTGGGTGATGAAGATAATAGAGGGTATTGAATCTTGATTCTTGACATCTAGAGAGAACCCTACAGCCTAACACAATCCAATGGAATTGACCAAAAACCCAAATAGAGTCAACCCTACTATAGGAGAAAGGGCCTGCAGTAAGAACTTACCATTTTGCAAGAGCTGAGGGCGAATGCTGTTCTGCAAGAGCTGAGGGCGAACGCTGAGGGCGAATGCTGAGGGCAAATGATGTTCTGCAAGAGCTGAGCGCGAATGCTGAGGGCAAATGATGTTCTGCAAGAACAGAGAGCGAATGCACGCGTGATATCAAACGTAGCTATTGCGACAAATACGAAACATTTTTATGTAGCGCACATATAAGTTTCGAATTTTTATGTAGGGGCCATATAAGTTTGGTATTTTTATGTAGCGCGAAAATAACTGTCGCTATACCGACGGCGGAAAAGGCATCGCTATTAGGACGGTGCCTCCAAACGTCGCAATGGCGACACCTAGATATTGTGTCGCAGTTGCGACATTTAGAGTCGTCTCAATAGCGACGCTTTGGGCCATGGTGTCGCAATTGCGACATCTTCCTTTAAACGTCGTAATTGTGACACTAGTTTAAGTGTCGGTATTGCGACACCTTTCTATAGACGTCGGTATAGCGACGGTTTCGGGCGGGATGGAAAAAATTTGGGAAAATTTCCGACATTTGGTCAAAAGCGTCGGAAACAGGTGTCGGAATTTCCGCCAAATGTAGTAGTGAGGGTTATTAAAGGGATTTGTTGAACTATTTAATGAAAGAAGAGTCCTTTTTGTATTCAAACTCTGCCAAATAGAAAATATCCCTAGGAAGTCTCCAAGTGATGTAATCCTATTTGAAATAGGTCTCTGAGGTAGGAATTCAAAGCTAGAAAGGTGGAAAACAATTTGTATGAGTCCTCACTCTATAAATGAGAGAGGTTTAGAGTTAGAGAAGGGTTTATTGATGTTATGTCATATGCTACTTTTGTAATATTTCTGAGTCAGTAATATATAGTTGCAGAAAGTTTCTCTCAGACCTGAGATTCATCATGTACTATTATATGTCTTTACCTTATATACCTTTTTAATTTTTATTTAGTGTGATTTATGTGTAATCACTTGGTATTCATGGTTAAACATTATCCAACTTTCTTTATGCATATAGTTTACTGTTAAATTTATGTTTTGATGAGAGTACACATGCCTCAGCTTCCATGACACATGTTTTCTATGTAACTAAGTTCTACTATGACTCCATGCCCTATGGTATCCATTAATTTACATCCTTCACCTGCATAAAAAAACATTCAAAATACACTCAAGAGTTAGTCATATTTGTTCCAAACATTGTCTATTGAATATCTTACAATTTCTTGAGAGAGCCCTCTTAGGCTGGAAAGGCTAAGTTCCAGCCAAAAGTGGTTTGAAAAAGTTACTTTGAATTGACTATTGAGCATCCCATTAGCTTTATTTTAGTGATAACAATACTGTGTACATGTTATACATGTGGTACTATTGTACATGTGGCATTGTGTGCATGCTGTACATGTTGCTTTGTGTATGCGTGGTACTGTGTATGTGCATTACGTAGTCGTGGTATCATGACTTGTGTATTATTCATGTTGTACACTAGGTGTAGGTGTATGTATCATGTGGTGTTATATGTTGGATGCATGTGTACTGTGGTGAGTTGTACAGTGGGTGTATTTGTATGTGTCGTGATGTATTTTAGGTGTAGGTGCATGTATTTTATGGTGTTGTATGCCATAAGTGGGTTTATGTGTGTGATGTACATTGTATGTATGTGTACGTGGTTGAAAAGAAGGCATTGGGTGTTTTTCAGGTTTTCAACTGATTTGGTGTGTGTATGGAAGGTATAAAGCATAAAATTAGAAGATAAGGATCGATTAAAGGATAAGTATCAATATTTAATTTCAGTTTTATTATACATGTGATATATGATTCTGATTTATGATGGTTAAATGTGACCTATGATTCTAGTTTATGATGACTTTATGTGATTCATGATTTGGAATATGATGGTTGTGTTTGAGCTAAACGAATGTGATATTTGTATACATGATGATTTGATCAAATAGTTAGTTTTACTTGTTGTGACATCAAGTGAACATAATTACAAGTGTACCTTATTAATGGGCCACCGATGAGGTATGATGTGAATTTATTTGAATTTATTTTGAATTTGATGGAAAGTATGTGCTTGGTATAGGAAAGCATGAAATGCCCGATTTGGTGGTTGATACCGACCACAAGAATTAGCAACAACATTGAAAAGGAATTGAAACAGGAAACAATATGTTGGTAAAGCACTTTAGGAGTAGGGCCATTATGGGACACTAGTACCCAGTAGTTTCCATTGATTTCCATGAACATGCTATGACCAGTATGATGGTTTTGAGGCAAGTATATGCCTTGGTTATTTGACCTTTTGATGAAAGGAAGCCCTGCCAAAAGATGGATTTCCTGGGATAGGGGATTCTAAGGAACTTGGAAGGTGAGTGACTGCACGAAAGGGGGTTACCAGATTTCCTGAGGGACTGTGTAGCAGAGAAGAGAATTACAGGTATGGATTTGTTTTGGTCATTAGCATTTCCAGATGGAATCAAATGCACAATGGGAGTGTGCCCTGGAACAATGATCTAGTAACTATTCAGTGAGAGAAGAAATGGCGCAGAGTTTTAGTGCTAAACATTGAATACAACTTTGAATTTGGCAGTGGATTTTGGACTTCCTGGGAAAGAGGTGAATCCTGGTACTACTTTTGAGGGTGAAGGTGTGAGCCTCTGGATTCCCTTGTTGCAGATACAAGCATCATATCTTTTTATTTGCTGGTTGAGAAAATGTGCATATGTATATGTGTTTATTATTGTGAATAATGTATCAAGCTAGATATAAAAATCTCCATAGACATTATGGTTGTATATGTGGTTGTTATTGTAAATACGGTAATGAGCTATCTTATAATGTTCCAATAAATGATATGATTGTCATGATTTCAATAATGGTCATTGTAAATATTGCAACAAGCCATGTTATAAAGCTCCATGGGCAGTATGTTTTTCTTTCAGAAGTCTTATTGATTGTAGGTGTAATTGAACACTGATGAAGGTGTTACCCCAAGGGGGAGGGTTCTGTAACAACCCTTGTTAAAAATCCATGTAAAATTATATAAGACCAAGGTCATGGGACACATATTCTAAGTTGAATGTTGGGAAAAACATCCTAGTGGTTGTTCACTTCGGTTATTATCGATAAAGGAAATTGGTAAAGGAAATAAAAAATACTTTGGAAATACAAAGTGGCATTTATTGGCATTTATTTATGAAAATAATGGAACATAGGAGAAAAGGAAGGTGAAATGTCACAGGTTTCATGTGAGGAGGAAAATGAAGGAAAATAATGGAATGAAGAAAATAGATTCCTCATTGATAAAAGGCTTCTAAGGATCAGTTGGTAGCCTTTTGTCAGTCTAGTTTTGGATCAAGAAAGGAAAATAAGTTAAAGAGGAAGAAAAGATCAAGCAAGGATGAGCAGGATCAAGAAAATACACTGAGTTTACTTGAAGGTATCAATTTTCATGTTTTATTTCCTTGTTAGATTTGGCATGCATGGTTATGCATGTGTGTTCTTGGTTCTCTTGCTATCATTGGCATGGGTTTTTACAGTAGTGACAATGTTTTTATGCCTTGCCTTTCCATTCCAAATAGCCATGGTGTGATGGGGTTCTCATGTTTTGTTTGACATGGATTACTAGATGGAATCGAAACTGAGTGATGAAATAACACATGGCCTAGTGATCCTTGAACTAGACTATGGATTGTGATAAAAACACTGGCCTACTAACCCCTAAACTAGACTATGGGTTGCGGTAAATCTAGGTATAGTGTGCCTCGGTGGGCATAGGAATCCTTGACTGGTGACTGGAAGGATATAGGGTAAAACCTAGAGGTGATTTCCCTTTATCGAGCCTACGAATCCTTGTTGGTGAATGGCGAGATATACGGTATATCCCTGAGGGTGGTGTCTCGATTTTGGCCTAGTAATCCTTGGATCAGGCTGTGGATCGTGGTAAAGCCTAAAGACTAGGAGACAAGAAAATTCCTCACGGTGTAGGTGGAGAAATCGGATCGCATCCATGATTATTTATGGCCGAGTGATTCGGTGAGGATTGCGGTAAAGCTGATTTCTATTGATGAGGGTGATGTGGTTTAGCCTTGAGAAGCCCTAGTTGGTTCCTTTGGTTTGAAGTCCCACATCCATGCTTGGAATATGGCACGAGGGTGATTGGTTGAAGAGAGATTTGGCTCATCCAATCTATGATGGGGTGGAATATGGTAGTCTCATACCAGGTTTTATTTTCATTCATTAATAAGAGGTTTTTTCCTTGGTATCTTAAGTGTAAATGGACTGGATTATATGTGGAATTTTTATTGGCAGCTAATGATATAAGGCATCAGTGCTTCTAAGTGATTCTCAGATAAGTATAATACCCTTACGCTCAGATCTCTTATTATGACCTGTAGAATGCATCTTTAGGACATGTTTGACTAAATACTTGTCATGGCTAATAGGGGTCTAGTCAAGTCTCTTTTCAATAATTTTCATTGGCATCATTATCTCTATGTTTCATTTCATTTCTGTAAATTTCATGAAGTTCTGGGTAGTGACTGGGTCCTAGCCCTGAAATTAAACCTTAAATCTCACAGTCGCTGGCATAGCACTAGCAGAAAAGGTCACAGTCACACCCAGGCAGGCTCATGGGAGAAATTGGGACTTACATTCTCTTGGAGGGCTTGGAAAAGGAGTGACTGGGGATCTAGGAGCTTGAATTGATGAGTTTCCTTAGGGGTTGGTCACCTAGAAAGGTGGGCTAGCTCCTGGAGGCTCTATTGGTTTTGTGGATTATACGGTTGGTAGTGTTTTGTCGGCTCCACTTCCCTAAGGTGACCTAGGAGGTTGAATCAGATCATAGTAGCCTCACATCACATTTTTACCCCAATAGAGCGATTAACTTGGGTAAATGTGGGAGGAGGGTGTTACAAATATTTATTATCATCCTAATTGTTCATAGGATTTTTTTGTTTCAGCTGCGTTGGATCCCTTTTCCTAAAGGGGCAGCAACACCACCCATATGACCACCGTCATAGGGTGGAAACGATGATTTTATGAGCCCCCTCCTGGCGTGGTTTTGGGGGCAGTGCCCCTAAAGAAAAAATAGATGAAAATTTACCTTGTAAAATATTTTATTTTCGTAGTCAATATATGTCTTTCATTAGGTGGATGATATGATGGTATAATTTATGTTAAGTTAGGGTTTTTTTCCCTAGAAGACAACCCTCAATTTATATGAGGGAATTTTATTGTGACATTGTATTATTCTGTGCACAGGGAAAAGAGGAGAGACTGTGTGAGATCGAAGAGGAAATTAAAAAAAAATTGTTGTAGGTTGTATCTCTTCATTTTTCTAGATAATATAATGTGGACATAGCCCAAATTGGGTGAACCACGTATATCTATTTCTCTCTTGTTTTATGTGTTTCTATGTTTGTGTTTCCACAATATTTTATGTGTTTCATTGCTTTGTTATTTAATTTATAACATGGATCAATAGCACGTGGTTATGTTGCTTAAGGACAAATAATTTTTGGTAGGGAGGAAGTTGCTAGGTCCCCAATTCTGTGCATGTTAAAATCACTAAGGAGTTTTGCTAATTTTTGATAATATTAAAAAAGAGGAAAATATTATTTTGTGAGAAAAGAAAAGAAAAACTATTATTTTAATGGAATGACAAAAAATAATATTTTCTTGAAGGAAGGGAGGAAAAATATTATTTTAAAGGATATTGGTGGAAAATTATTATTTTATTAAAATGGAGGAAAAAGTCACTTAGTGGAAATTGGCCCCAACCAATAAAATAATAATTAAAAAGGCAGTCTAGAAATATGGGGAGAAATTATAAAATGACGATGGACTCATTTGTTGATCATATTTTAGTCTATTACATTTCACCTTTCATCTTCCCTTAACATAGTTACCAATCACCCGTTTTTTTGAGGTAGCAAAAAAATCATCCGATTTTGAAAGGTGTTGATTCAGAATATACCTTCTTTTTGGAGCATATTCTTGACACTTTAAATTTTTTTATGTATCAAGTATCAACATATTTTTTTAAATGTTAATGATTTTCATGCTAATTTTGAAAAGTATTGATGCAACATCAACCCATTTTTTTTAGAGTATTTATTTTTTGCACTTTAAATTTTTGTATGTATCAAGTATGAACATTTTTTTTTAAATATTAGTGGTTCTCATGCTGATTTTGAAAAGTACCGATGAAACATCAACCATTTTTGTTTATAAATCTTATTTTTTACACCATAAATTTTTTAATGTATTAAGTGTGGATATTTTTTTTAAATGTTGGTGATTTTCTTGTGGACTTTGAAAAAGAACAACAATTATTTTATAAGACATATTTTTGACACTTTAAATTTTCGTATGTCCTAAGCATGCACATTTTTTTATTTTTTTTTATGTTGATTATTTAACCATTTTTCAAGTTGCATTATTCCCTTTGTAGTTTTTCATCCTAAGATGTTTGGTTTTTAAGGATTTTTCAAACATGTGTTTTTTGTTTTTCTTTGCAATGGTTTTTTATAATGAATTTTTTTTTTTTTTTTTTTTTTTTTGCAAAGTTTAAAAAAATTAATAACATTAATATTTTGAGGTTAGGATTTTTTATATATTTATATATCATTAATTAATAATTTGATACATAAAAAATAATTGTCACACATTTTTCATATAAATATAATAAATAAATAAATAACGTATTTCACAAACTTTTCGCTAAAAATGACATGATAAATAAAATATTTTTATGAAAAGAATGAATTTAAAGGAAAAATAGAAAAAAATATGATTTTTTTGAATTTTATGTAAATAAATGATGACATTTCAAGATTTGTTTTTTCAAAAAAAAATATTTATAAAATTTGAAGTAAAAATAACAAAAAAAACGTAATAAAAAAATAAAAAATCAACAAAATCTTATAAAGCTAAAATTAAAAACATAAAAAATTAAAAATACAATTAAAAAAAAAAAAAACAAAAACATTAACACAATTTTTTTTTGTAATGATGTTTTTTTATTTATTTATTTATTTATTTATTTATTTTTATTATTATTATTATTATTATTATTATTATTATTATTATATATATATATATATATATATATATATATATATATATATATATATATATATATATATATATATATATATATATATATATATTTTTTTTTTTTTTTTTTTTTTAGGAATCCATCGCATTAAGTAGATTCTTCTGTCAATGTTTCGAACCATCTACTATGGTTCATTATCAAGACAAAAAGGAATGAGATAAACTTATCTCAGCTAAGATTAATAAATAGTTGAAAGTTAATTCTAATTTAAGAGCTTTAAGCATTGATGCATCGTCTATTCTTGACCAGAGCGTGGGATCAATTTTATTAGCTAAGATTATGTGTAACTTGTAATATTTTGTGGAAAAAAGATTTAATTCGTATCTAGTTCTTTTTATTTCACAGCGTAGGAGAGCTAGGCTGGTTTTGACGAAGATGTGATTATTGGATGGGTTTCTCAGAGTGTGCTTGATCTTGGCGATGGTGGGAATAATGGAGAAATCCCTACAAATTTTTATAAAAGTGAGATCAAATTTTATCTTAGCAATTAAAGATCTGCATCGTTCTAATGTACGAATATATTTGGTTGTATTCCTTCCGTATAGGTGTGATATTTTAGATTTAAGACTTCTGCGATCTCTATTTTGTAAATTATGATGTTTTTTTTTTTTTTTTTTTTTTTTTTTTTTTTTTTTTTTTTTCGAATCCATTGCATTAAGTAGATTCTTCTATCGATGTTTCGAACCATCTGTTGTGGTTCATTATAATGATAAAAATGAATGAGAGAAACTGATCTCATGTAGGATTAATAAATAGTTGAAATTTAATTCTAATTTAAGAGCTTTAAGCGCTGATGTAGCGTCTATTCTTGACCACAACATGGGATTGATTTTATTATCTAAGATTATGTGTAATTTGTAAGATTTTGTGGATAGAAGATTTAATTTTTATCTGGTTCTTTTTATTTCACAACGTAGGAGAGCTAGGCTAGTTTTGACAAAGATGTGATTATCGGATGGGTTTATCAGAGTGTGCTTGATCTTGGCGAAGGTGGGAATAATGGAGTAATCCCTACAGTGTTTTAGGAAAGTGAGATCATATTTTCTCTTAGCAATTAAATATCTGCATCCTTCTAATTTACGTATATCTTTGGTTGTATTCATTTCGTATAAGTGTGAGATTTCGGATTTCAAACTTCTGCGATCTCTATTTTGTAATGATGTTTTTCCTAAATCCATTGCATTAAGTAGATTATATCAATGTTTTGAACCATCTACCATCATTCAATATCAAAATAAAAATGAATGAGAAAAATAGATCTCAGGTAACATTAATAAATAGTTGAAAGTTAATTCTAATTTAAGGATTTTCAAATACGTGATCTTTTATATTTAATTCCATGCTTGAAAATATTTGGAACTTTAAGGTTTTTTAGAGTCGTGATATTTTATCTTTAACATCATTATTAAAAAATGTTAAAAATTTACCCCAAAAAAAAAGACGTTATTCCAGCATCAACAATTTTCGTTTTCAGGGTGTCTTTTCTACAAAAGAAATTGGTTTTTATTGGGTTTTACTGTCGTTTTTAAAAAATGTTGAAAATTTACCCAAAAAAATAAAATAAGTTATTCCAGCATCAACACTTTTCTTTTTCATCCTATTTTTTCATGTATTTTTGGGGTTTTTTGGCTAGAGTCCTTGTATTGAGGTAATAGCTCTTGTTTGATCGATAACTTTGTTCCTTGGGGGTTTTTAGAATAAGAAGAAAATTGTCATTTAGCATAGGAATTCCATGCAGAAATTCAACCCTCATTTTGGAGAAATTTGACTGTCACCCTAGTGAGGCCTTGGGGAGTGTACTTCAGGACTTCCATTGGAGATAATTGTAGAGATTTCCCTCATCCATTCACACTACCTAGGCACATAAGGAGAACTACAACAATCATTTGGAGAAACTCTCTTTGTTTGCAGGTTCTAGGGATTTGCAGGTCCTTTTCTCTTGGAAGGATAAGGATATTGGCACTAATTTATAGGGCTAAGACAATGGTATTTTGGTGAGTTGAATTATTCTTTTCTAAGACTACATTGGGGTTATTAGGAAGAATTTGTCCAGGGGTTTGGGGTTGGAAATTTAACTAGAGTTGGTTGGGAATTAGATCTATTTATGTAGGATATTTTTGTAGGATATTTTAAGCTATTTCTGGAGGTGGATTTGATCATTTGTTGAGGTAATTTCTTGTTGGACACAAAGTTGGGGAGTCTAGGATTTTCATGCTATTTGCAGATTTTCAGGTCAGCTGGAATTAGCCCAATTTTTTTTGGGGTTTTGTGGGTATTTGGAGGAGAGGTAATAGTTCAAGTTTCATAAGTTTCTGAGAAGTTTCAAGGGTAGAAATTCCATTTTTTCTCCAACAACAACAACAACAACAATATTTTTAGTGTAATTCTCACTTTTTGGAGATTTCTAGGTAAGCTGGAATTATCCCAATATTTTTCTAGGTTTAGTAGACTTGGGTGAGAGAATCCTCCAAATAATTTCCCAAAAATTTTGTATATTTGTTGGAATAAATGATAATTCACCTCTAGCAGCAGCAACAAAATTTCTAAGCAGTGTGAGTTACCAGTTTGAGCCATTTCATGGTTTGTATGCTTGCAGAAGCAAGCTGAGATTCCATCATCCCACTCTATTTGTACTCAGTTCCAACATTGATATTAACAAAATGACTTAGATTTACTACTCATGTTTTTTAGTTTACTAACTATGCAGGCATATGGGAATGTCTTATTATTGTAGCTAAGTGCATGTCTATGTTATTTAATGTTATTTTCCATTAAGAACATTACAGTGGTATCATAACATGATTTTGTTTGTTGTCCAGTTGCATATGTTATTTCTTGAGTTTTCCGATTAGTTTTATGGTTCCATTGTGAAATTTTTTTATTGAATTAACATCAAAAAAATTTAAAGAAAAATTCTGCAAAATTTATGTTCAGAACATTACAAAATTCCCCTGTGTCTACATAAATTGAAGAGTTTGGTGATCCATGTGGATGATCGTCTCCTTCACCAGAATATAGTGTTTACATTGTCGGTAGGCCTACATATTAGAATAGATTTCCTTATCATAGGTGGTGTACCTTCGAACAATATCAGTGTAACGCCCTCCTCCCACATTTACCTAAGTTAACCGGTCCACTGGGGTAAACATGTGACGAGAGGCTACTATGATCTTATTCAACCTCCTAGGTCAGCTTAAGGAAGTGGAATTGTCAAAACACCACCAAAATAATCATCCACACAACCAAAAAAACCTCCAGGGGATACCCCACCTTTCCAGGTGACCAACCCATGAGGAAACTTAGCAAATCAAGGACCTAGATCCCAATCACTCCCATGAGCCTACATGATTGCAACTGCAATATTTTTCTGATAGTGCTATGCTAGCGACCACGGGATTCAATGCTAAATTTCAGGGCTAGGACCCATTAACTGATCAAAACTTCATGGAATTGAAATAAATGGAATGAAACATAGAGATAATGATACCGTTGCATATTTTTGAATAGAAACTTGACCGAACCCCTACTAGCCATGATATGAATTTTGTCAAACATGTCACAAATATGCATTCTACAGGTTTAAATAATAGATGTCAGGATAGGGGTCTCATACTTATCTAAGAATTTCTAAGAAGCACGGATGCCTTATGTCATTAACTTCATTATCATCTATTAGGTCATATATTCATTGCTCATTCATTTAAAAATTAGAACATGATGAGAACCATATATTTTCACTGTCATAAAAAACATTCATAACAAACATATAAACAACAGAAATACTGAGGATACAACAACCATAAGTGCTACATAAAATCCAGTACATTTACACATAAAATACCAAGGAGTAGAAACTCTTATTGATGAATTCAAAATTCAACCCAGTATTGGACTACCACGTTCCACCTGACCATAGATTGGTTCAGAAAAATCTATCTTTGTCCAATCACCCCCGTGCCATATTCCAAGCATGAATGTGAGACTCAAACCAAAAGAACCAACCATGGCTTCTCGAGGCTAAACCACCTCACCCTTGTCAATATAAAATGACTTTACCTTAATCCTCACCGGATCACTAGGCCATAAACAAGCATGGATGCCACTAGATTTCTCCACCCATGCCATGAGGAATTTTCTTGTCTTCTAGTATTTATGCTTTACCGTAATCCACAGTCTGATCGAGGGATTAGTAGGCCATAACCGAGACACCACCCTCTAGGGTTTTGTTAGGTCCCTATAATACTAGTGTAACCCCTTATTCTTATTATTAGTGTATCCCCCTTATTTTTATTTTTGTGCCCATGTAGTCCCAATATTGTTATTATTTCCCCCTTACATTTTTATTTTTATGTAGGATTTGATTATATTGTGACCCCTTATACTCCTATATATTGAAAGGAGGTCATGTCATTTGTATCATCCAAGAATTCTTCATTTATGTAATGTAAAGAAGGTTTATCCATCGAAGTGGATAATTTTTAAGTCTTTGATCTATATTTTCTTCTATTTTGTGAGTTGGTTGCATAACATTTGGCATCAGAGCTTTAGATTATAGGGTTTCGCTTCTTCAAACATGTCATCTTGGAATTTTCGCTATAATGTTTTTTTATGAATATTTAGAAGATGAAATTGTAACCAAATGGAGCCAAAATATTGGTGAACCTTGCGTACAAATTAAAAATCTTGGTTTGTTATATTTTCAGAGATATGATCCGAGGAAGTTAGGGTTTGTGTAGACTCTATAGTTTCATCTCAAATAGGTGACCTAGGGTATATTGTCATAACTTTTGTTTTAGGCATTAGATTTGAATTCTATAAAAATTGGAAAAAACTACATGGAATTTATTTGTTCCTGTATCAATTTTAGGTCTGAATGTTTGAATAGTGACACGGGGAATACTTTACAACCTTTCTCTATTGAATCAGTCCATAATTAGGTCATCGTGGGATATTTGACATAACTCTATAACGAAGAGTCTAATATTGGCCTGACTTATGGAATTGGAAAGAAAATTCATAGGAATAAAATAGGACCGAACTTCAGACCTTAGAGATCCGAAATTATAAAGATACAATTGTTGCAATATCGATCTCCTAAAACAAAGAAAAAGGTATGTACTTTTTTTTAATTGTATAACTTTTCTTTGAAAATTCAGTATGAAGTGATTCTAAGGGAATATTGAATCATACATTTCAATATTGGGTTCTAAAATTCCTCCCAAACAAAATAATTCCACACCCATTAAGCCCTCAGAAATCTCTACTAAGACGTATGAAGAGGAATAATTGCTACTTGGTTGATCAAAGTTACGAGACCAAGTGCAACAAATTTTTTTCTCGCAAAGAATAACCAAAAATGAAATGGAAGCTAAGATAGATGGTTTGAAGAATGCTATGGACACTAAGATGGATGGTATATAATAAAAAATGAAAGGCAACATGGAATATTTTAAGAATGGATTAAAAGAATACATGGAAGGTTTAAAGGATGGTTTAAAGGAAGACATGGAAGGTTTGAAGGAAGGGCTGACAAAGTTGCTACAAGAAATGCTTCCTAATGGCGAAAAGGTATTAGATGAAACTCATGATGAGAAAAAAAATGTTAATCGTTATTTCATTGCCTCTAACGTTGGATTGAAGACCCACCATATTACAAATATTGATATGAGTAAGTTTGATGGCAAGGATCCAGTAACATGGATACTATAGATGGAGATATATTTTGATCTCCATAATGTGCAACACACACAAAAGGTACACATTGCAACTTTATATCTAGAACCCAATAAATTTGTATGGTATCGATGGTTTTTTTCTCACAAACCACTTGTCACTTGGTCAATTTTTGTGGAGGAAATGATAATACATTATGAGGATACAAAGAGAAACACCTTATTTAGCCAATTGATAAATCTCAAAAAAAGGGATCAATGGCGGAGCACATTGAGGAGTTCCAAAAATTGAATATAAGAGTAAATGATATTCCATAGGAACATATGATTGATGTCTTCATAGGGAATTTAAAGAAAAACATCCAACATGAGGTTCTCCTTTGGGAACCTAATTCATTGTAGAAGGCATTCAGGGTGGCAAGAAAATTTGAAAGAAAAATTATGGAAACAAGAAAGTCTACCACTCAAAACTATAAAGATAGAAGTGTTGCTACTCCTAGCCTTCCACAATCTACAAGGTTGACACCACAACAATTGGAAGAAAAAATATAAAAAAGGATTTGTTACAGTTGTGATAGTAAATAAACTAAAGGTCATAAGTGTGATGAGAAGAAATTTTTTTACATAGATTGTGAAGAGGAGGAAGAAAAGAAACAAGAAATGTCAAAAGAAGAGGATATACACCAGGAACCAACCCTAGAGAAAGAAGAAATGAATCCAAACATATCTTGTAATGTATTGGTAGGAATTACCACTCGTCAAACTCTCAAGATAGAAAGACATATTAAGAATAAAAAGGTAATAGTGTTGATTGATTCAGATAGTACCCTTAATTTTATTCATTGTAAGATAGCCAAGGAATTTAATTTCTTCCTATATCCAGCATTAGAGTGTCAAGTAATGGTTGAAAATGGAGGAAATATAAATTTCTCTATAAAGTGCCTTAATATCAAGCTAACCAAGGGGTAATATGTAATTAATAGTCCAATTATTTCCATTCCAATGGGTGGTGTTGATGTTGTACTAGGAGGAGTCTAATGGTTACAATCTTTGGGTACGATAACTTTTAATTTTCAAGACTTTTCTTGAAATTATTTTGGGAAGGAGAGGAAGTTGAATTAAGGGGTATCACAGAGAAACCAGGAAAGATAATCATCTCTAATGGCATTACAAATATTCTAAATATAGAACAATGAGGTGTAATTGCACAATTATTCTCACTAGAGGTCCAAACATCGAAATCATCTCTTTCTCCAAATATTCAAAAAGTATTGGACAATCATTCCAAGTTATTTGAGACTCCCAATGTCCTAACACATATTCGTGATCATGATCATGCTATTCATTTGATTCCAAGAAGTTTTTTTCCAAAGATAAAGCCTTACGTATATCCCTATGCCCAAAAGAGTGAAATTGAATGTATGGTTGCGGAAATGCTAGAGGCTGGTATAATTAAACCTAGTCAAAGTTCTTTCTCTGCTCCAGTATTATTGGTGCATAAGAAGGATGGATCATGGCATGTGTGTCCAAATTATAGGGATATCAACAAGCTTGGTATTAAAGATAAATTTCCCATTCCTTTCATTGATTAATTGTGGGATGATTTACATGGAGAAATTTACTTCACCAAGCTCGATCTTCTCTCAAGATATCATAAAATTAGAATGAAGACTAAAGACATTCCAAAAACAACATTTAGAACTCATGAGGGTCATTATGAATTTTCGGTGATGCCTTTTTGCCTTACCAATGCACCTTCTACATTTCAAGGTTTAATGAATATAAAATACCCACAACCATAAGGCATCTTCGAGGATTTCTCAAGTTGATAGGGTATTATCGCAAGTTTGTTAAGAATTATGGGAGAATAACAACACCTCTAACAACATTACTAAAGGAAGATGCATTTTCTTGGACTCTAGAAGCAAATAAGGCCTTTGAACATATTAAAGAGGCAATGTGCCAAGAACTGGTCTTATCTATGCCATAATTCACAAAAACCATTATTGTGGAATTTGATGCCTCAGGAAATGGAATTGGTGTTGTTTTAATGCAAGAAGGAAGACCTTTTTTTTTTTAAATTCGTCCAATCAAAGGAAAGTATTTACAAAAACCTATTTATGAGAAAGAAATGTTGGCAATACTACATGCACTAAAGAAATGACGACCTTACCTAATTGGAAGACACTTCAAAGTAAAAATATATCATGATAGTCTTAAATACTTTTTGGAACAAATATTATCTTCAGAAGAGCAACCAAAATGGGTCAAAAATATTTTGGGTTATGACTTTGAAATCATCTACAAAAAAGGGAAGAAAAATGTTTTTGAAAATGCACTCTCAAGAAAGGATGAGGATGTGGAAATATTGATTTATGCCATTTCTATTATCCAATCAGATTGGATAACCGAAGCAAGGGATGAATGGAAGAATGACGAAGAAGTGTGGAAACTCATTCAAAATTTGCAACAAGATCCCATTACATTTGACACATTTAGAGGGAAAAATGATTTGTTATGGTACAAACATAGCTTATATCTTTGTGAAAACTCCCAACTTAAACAAAATATTCTTTTGGAATTGCACTCCTCTCCCTTAGGAGGGCACTTAGGATTTTTAAAAACTTACCATAGGGTGAAGAAGGAATTTTTTTGGGATGGCCTTAAATATGATATTCAAAATTTTGTTGCAGAATGTTTGGTTTTCCAACAAAATAAAGTGGATAAAATTAAGACCTTGGGTCTGTTACAACCTTTAGCCATTCTAAGTCAATGTTGGGAGGATTTTTCAACGTATTTTATCACAGCTTTACCCAAGTACAAAGGAAGAGTGTCATCATGGAGGTAGTTGATAGACTTATGAAGTATGCACACTTTTATGCATTATCTCATCCATTTAAAGCTAGTACAGTTGATATTGTATTCATGGTAACAATTCAAAAGCTACATGGAAACCCAAATATTATTATAAGCAACATAGATCCCATTTTCACTAGAATATTTTGGATAGAATTATTTTATTTCCTGGTTAGCTCATAGCTCATCTTATCATACTCAATCAAATGAGAAAACTGATATAGCTAACAAATTTTTGGAAGGATAACTTCGTTGCTTTGTATCTGATAAACAAACACAATGGGTCAAGTGGTTACCTTTGGATGAATGGTGGTATAACACTTCCTTCCATACTGTAGAAAAAATGACCTCATTTATGGCACTTTATGGATATCATCCACCATCTATCACATCATCTTTAAGAGAAAATTATAAGGTTCAAGCAGTGGAATATCACATTGAGCATCAACAATAAGTTCTCCAACTCTTAAAGGATAACCTCACTTTGGCGCAGAATCGAATGAAACAATAGGTAGATCAACATCGTAGCGAAATACGTTTTGATGTAGGTGACTTGGTATTTTTATGGCTACAACCATACAAACAAATATCCCTCAAGAAAGCTACGAAGGATAATAAATTATCACCTAAGTACTATGGTTCTTACAAGGTGTTGCAAAAGTTTGGTATTATGGCATACAAATTGGAGCTTCTTGAATCTTACCAAGTGCACCCAATTTTCCATGTTTCATGCGCAAATAAAGTTATAGGTGACAAGATCCCAATTCAAACAATAATTCTAGAACATGACGAGGAAGGAAAAATCATATTGGAACCCGAAGCAGTCACGAAAACAAGAAACTAACAACCACAAAATCGATTAATTTAAGAGTATCTCATAAAATGGAATAATTTACCCGCTGAAGATTCCACATGGGAGGATGAGAGTTTTATACAGAAGATATATAACTACTCAAGCATTGAGGACAACACTTTTGTAAGTAGAGGGGCATGTTAGGTCCCTATAATATTAATGTAGCCCTTTATTATTATTATTAGTGTACTCCCATTATTGTTATTATTGTGCCCTTACATTATTATTGTTATGTAGGCTCTAATTATATTGCGACCCCTTAGACTCCTAGATATATAAAGGAGTTATTTCCATTTGTATCATCCAATAATTGTTCATTTATGTAATATAAAGGAGGTTCCCAACTCGAAGTGCATAATTTTTAAGTCGTTGATCTATATTGTATTATATTTTGTGAGTTGGTTTCATAACAACTTTACTGTATATCCTGCCATTCGCCGACAAGGATTCTTAGGCCTGATCAAAGGTAACAACCCTAGGTTTTACCGTATATCCCTCCATTCACCAGTTTAGGGTTCCTAGGCCCACCGAGAAACACAATACTTGGCTTTACCGCAACCCACGGTCCATTTCAGGGGTCACTAGGCCAGTGGCTTTACCACAATCCATGGTTTGGTTCAAGGATCACTAGGCCATGTGTTCTTTCATTCAGAGATCCACCTCACTAAGTTTCTAATCCATCCATAAATATAGATCAACCAAAACATGAGAACTCCATCACACCATGGTTATCCTAAATGGAAAGGCAAGGCTGAAGAACATTGTCACACCTGGAAAAACCCATGCGTATGCCAGAAATACAACCAAGAACACACATGCATAACCATGCATGCCAAATATAGCAAGGAAAATGCACATGAAAATTGATACCTATAATTAAACCTACTGTAGCTGCTTGATCTTGCTCTTCCTTGCTACATCTTTGCTTCATATTTTAATTCTTTGCCTTTCTTGATACAATGATGAAGTGCTCCACGAAAACTCTACGTGTCCAAGAGTGAGAGAGAGAGAGAGAACAGAGAGAAAGCTCCAAAACTGAACTAACAAAAGTTACCAACTAATCCTCATAAGCCTTTTTATCAATTAGGCCTCTATTTTCTTCATTTTCCATTATTTTCCTTCATTTTCCTCCTCACATGCAACTGTGACCTTTCACCTTCCTTTTCTCCTCTTTTCCATAATTTTCATAAATAAAATGTCAATAATGCCTCTTTTCCTTTCCAAATGCCTTTGCCAATTTCCTTAGCTGTAATAAACCAAATGAACACCTGCACTAGGGTGTTTTCCCCAACATTAAGCTTAGAATACGTGCCCCATGACCTTGGTTCGTATATTTTTTTTACATGTATTTTTAACCAAGGTTGTTACAAAAATCTCCCCCTTATGGGAACACCATCCTTGGTGTTCAATGACACCTACAGCCAACAAGACTACAAAAAGAAAAACATAGTGACCATGGAGCTTTATAACACAACTCGTTGCAGTATTTATAATGACCACCAGTTGAAAACATGACAATCATACTTTTTACTGGAGATTTATAGAAAAAATCATTATGGTATTTACAATAAAAATCAAATTTTCTCAAATAGAAAATAACCATACTATTTATGGAGCTTTATAAATCCTAATCAATAAAATATTTACAATAATATACACATATGCACATTTTCTCAACCAAAAAATAAAAGGATACGATATCTGCATTATCAACAAGGGAATCCATAGGCTCACACCTCCACCCTCAAAGTAATACCAGGATTCACCTCATTCCTAGGCAATCCAGAATCCACTGCCAAAGTCAAAGTTGCATCAAATTTCCAGTGCTACAATCTGGTGATGTTGAGGCTTGCAACGAATAATTACTGGCTCATTTTTCCGGGGCACGCTCCCAATGTGCATATGATTCCATCTAGAAATGCTAATGACCAAAATAAATTTATCCTCGACCTTCCTTTCTCTGGTACATAGTCCCTCGGGTAATCTGGTCATCCCCTTCTGAGCAATCACTCACCTTCCAGGTTCCCCAACATCCCCTATCCTAGGTGATTCATCCTTTGTCAAGGCTTCCTCGCATCGGAAGGTCAAACAACCAAGGCATATACCTACCTCAAAACCATCATACTTGTTATAACATGCTCATGGAAATAAATGGACACTATTTGGTACAATGTCCCACAATGGCCTTGCACCTGAAGTGCTTTACCAACATATTGTTGCATGTTCCAATCCATGTTTGTTGTTGTTGCTAATTCTTGCAGTTATTTCCAACAACCAAACTGGGAATTCCATGATTTCTTATACCAAGAACATAAATTCCATTAGATTCAAAATATATTGAAATAAATTCACATCATACCTAACTAGTATTTTGTCAACAAGGTACACTTGCAATTCTGTTCACTTTCTGGCACAACAAGTCAAACTAGTTGTTTGATAAAATCATCATGTATAAACACATCACGTTGAGTTAGCTCGAAACACAACATCATAATCAAAATCATATATTACATGTAACCATCATAGATCAAAATCATAGATCACATGTAACCATCATAAATCAGAATCATATATCACATATAATCATCACAAACCAGAATCATAAATCACATATATAATTAAAACTGAAATAAAATATTGATACTTATCCTTTAATTGATCCTTTCCTTATGCACACTAGATCTGTTGCAACACTCGAAAAACACCCATTTGTTTCTCTTCAACCACGTACACATACATACAATGTACATCACATGCATACATCAACACATGACATACAACACCATACAATACACACACCTACACCTGACATAAAACACATACACCTACATTTGACATACAACACAACATATACACCTAAATCTGGTATACGACACAACACATACACCTACAACCAATGTACAACACAACACAATACATACACATACACCCATTGTACCACACAACATAATACAAATGTCACGATATAATGACTATGCAATGAACATACACAGTACCACACGTACACAAAACAACATGTACAACATGCACACAATACCAGATGTGCACAAAACAACACGTACGACATGTACACATTACCACATGTACAATAGTACCATATGTACAACATGTACACAGTACCACTTGTACACAACACCACCTGCGCAACATGTACACAACACCACCTGCACAATGTGTACACAACACCACCTGCACAACATGTACACAACACCATGTGCACGATATGTACACAACACCACCTGCACGACATGTACACAAAACCACCTGCACGACATGTACACAAAACCACTTGCACAAAACACCCTATGTACAACATGTATATAAAACCACATGCACACAACACCATATGTATAATCATACACACAACACCACATGTACATAGCACCATATGTACAACATGCACACCACACCATATGTACACAACACCACATATGAAATATGCATAAAGAACCATATGTACATAACACCACATGCACACAAAACCACATATCAAACATGCACTCAATACGATATGTACACAACACTGCATACGTACACAACACCATACGCATGATATGTACACAACACCACCTGCACGACATGTACACAAAACCACTTGCACAAAACACCCCATGTACAACATGTATAGAAAACCACATGCACACAACACCATATGTATAATCATACACGCAACACCACATGTACAGAGCACCATATGTACAACATGCACACCACGCCATATGTACACAACACCACATATGAAATATGCACAAAGAACCATATGTACATAACACCACATATCCAACATGTACATAATACCATATGCACACAAAACCACATATCAAACATGCACTCAATACGATATGTACACAACACTGCATATCCAACATGTACATAGCACCATCTATACCCAACACTACATAAAAAGCATATACACAATATCATATATACACAAAACTGCATGTACACAAAATTACAAGTACAACATGTACAACATATACACAAAAATAATACTACAAATCCATAGACCACACACTCACTCTACCAAGAAACCTTGCTTCTAGGGTCCTTTCACTATTCATGCATGTTCTAGCATGCCATCGATCACACTACTTCCATTTTTTTGATGTATCACTTGGAATTACTTGTCCATAACATAAAAATAGGCATAGTAATGTTGGAATCATGATTTCCGTTAGACCAAAACCCATAGGCTTTAGTCTCCGCTACAATCGCCAGAGTTAGGATCCATGAGAGGCGGTTATTCCATGTCGTGAAACACACGGGGAGCGTTGAACCCAATGTCCAACAATCTTCCCCCCAATGTGATTCAGGTGAGTTTTGAACTTGCGACCTATCACTTTGATACCACTTGTTGGAATCACAATTGTCGTTAGACCAAAACAAGCAGGCTTTAGTCTCCGCTACAATCGCCAGAGTTAGGATCCACGAGAGGCAGTTAGTCCATGTCCTGAAACACACAAGGAGCGTTGAACCCAATGTCCAACATGTACAAACATATAATATCAATTCATATCCACATGATACTCACCTTGTAGATTAGTCAGGGCTACTCCGCCCCATTGCTTCCTTATAAACCAGGAACCTCTTCATACCATTCACCTACATAAGCAATCATTCCTCCACGAGAATGATTACTAATAACCTTTTTAGACAATGACATACATACATATATACATATAAACATCGACATGAAACAATCATGATACCTAACCACCCATTCAGACAACTGCACACACACACACACACATATACATGTGAGCACTAGTACAAAACAATCCTAACAAACCTATCAATCAACGAAATTTTAATATTCCAGAATTAATTGGAATATTAAAGTTTTTTTTTGTCACTTAGATAGGTGAATAAGTGGGTAGGGAGACCCATAAATCTCTTTATAATGAATACAATCACTTCTCATATGAAAGTGGATCATCATTTCATCTTAATAAAGCACCCTAAGGTGTGAACAGGGGCTAGAGCATGTGGACTAGGTCAATGTTGACCAAATCAACCATGGTGTTATGGAGATCATGGAGGATTAATGGAGGACAATGCAGTCATTTAGGAGGAGTGTATGCATGAGATTAGCTCCATTATTCAGTGGGAACCAGGGTGAGGATGCTCACCAAGCATAAAAGGAAGAGGATGGAAACATTAGAAGACATGGATTTTTATTATTCATTTTGATCTTTTCAGATCTGGATTTGTCATGTGACATTTCTGTGCATGCTTTTGCTGTTTAGCAGGGTCTGCAGTGCTATTTAGCACAAGGCTATTTCCGAGCGGAAATCCCACCCTCATCCTCAGGAGACTTAGAGTGACTACTCAAGATAGGTTATCTTGAGCTGCATTACCACTATCTAGAATTTGGCCAAGATTCAGTCTCATATACAGCGCAGTTCTGTTTAGAGTTGTGTTGTGTTGTAGGGTTGCAGCAGTGGAGGAGAGAGATCTCCCATTTCTGAGCTATTTTTCCATTAGAGGGATCATACTTTCATCCGAGAAGCCTGTGAGGAAGTTCTTTGGGCTTCATGTCATATTTTGGCACGAGGCCAAGTAGCTACCATCAGCTACAACACAGGTTCCCTCAAGGACTATGTTATTTTAGAGAGCAGCTACAATAGTGGGTTTATTGCCCTAGTAGGAGGAGTTGAGTTTCGTTTGAGGGGATCATCCCTTCATATTGGAGGATATATTGGAGGAGGATAATCCATTTCATATTTCATATTAGACAACTCCTTTCAAAATTCCAGTTGTAGAGATTATTTAGCCCTAGGGCCAAATCTACCATTGTTGTATAGTGTGTATTTCTGGAAACCTTTTCTGGGTTACCTTGGAAATATGTTTTGGGACTTGGATCTATATGCCTTGCACTATTGGAGCATTGTAGCAGCATATACATGTATTTCCATTTTCAGATGTAGTTATCCCCTCATAGACAATGCAGTTTGACATTCTATTTTTTATTGTATTATTAGCATTTCAAATCTAGGTGTATGCTTCCATGGGAGCCTTGTTTTCTCAACTTGAGTGATATTTTCCTCTAGTATTTGTACCTATTTTTCTGTTATAATCATAATGGAATGGCTCTATAGTTGTCTCATGTATTGATCTATTGATATTTCTGCATATTTCCATTTTTATGTGCTATATTGCTGCTCTCCCAATTTTGGGATATTACAGTGGTATCAGAGCATAATCTTGGCTCAGCATGTGTAATTCAGCTATTATGTCATATCAAGAGGCTTCTCATATAAAGGAGAATATTTTCAGAAGATATGGATACAATGCTCCATTATCAGGAGGAAAGGAGTTCACAAAAATTCTTCTTCGACTTTGCAGGGCATTAACAAAGATATCAAAGAGACAAGGATGGAGAAATGTAGAGATTATCCAAGAGGGCTTGTACATAAAGAAAGCTCTAGTTCTTCACAATGTGGGTGTGAGAATTCAGATTCACCATCAGATCTACAACGTGGTACCATGCCTACATTCTTGGCAAGAGAAGAAGATGAAGAAGACACATCAAAGTAGGAGACTCTAGGTGACTATCTCCAAGAATATGAATATCAGTCCAAGAGATTAAAGGAGCATCTAAAATTACAAGGGTTTTGTCAGATCAAAGAAAATAGAAGACCCAGTAACCACAATAGAAGAAGAGGGTGTAGGTAGCACACTTTGGGTAGATTATTTCTACCTACTTTTGATGGGTCACCCAACTTCACAGCCAAGGCTTGGGTTAAGAAGTTAGACACATATTTTCAGTTGCATCAGGTTTCAGAAGAGGAGGCCATTAGAGTAGCAACGTTGCATCTTGAAGGTAAGGCTTATGCCTGGTGGTTTTATGAAACTTATTAATTAAATCATGTAAATGTATCTACTTATGCAATGTTCACTAGGAGGTTAGTGAAAAGATTTGATCAAAAACAATCTGAAATTTCCTTGGGTGAGCTAACCAAACCCAAGAAATAAGAACCTTTGCATGAGTTGGAAGGATCCATGAAACAAAATCCATTTCAGAATATTGTTGAAGGGGTTAAGGATGTGCAATATGGTTTTCCAAAGGCAAGAGCCCCACTTCAGCAATAACTTTCTTTTTAAGAGGAAGAGATGAATATTCCTCCTTCAAGAGGAGATCAAGACAAAGTATCTCTTAATGATGTCCAATGATGAGGAGAAGGAAGAGGAAGAGATGGAAAGAGCCTCCAGCATTGTAAAATCAGGAAGAGATCTAAAACCATTTTGATATGGAGACAAAGCAATAGATTCAACTAGAGGAGCCCTTGTATCTTTGTAAGAAGTTCCAAAGGATCTCACATATGAATATCAAGAGCAGCATGTGTCTATGTTGATAAGCAATGAGACAAATCAATGGAGGAAGTGTGTCCCAACATTGACCACATTTTTGAGGACATATAGTATGATAGATCACTTCTTTATGATTAATAATCTTGACACCAATATGACATTGGGTGTGCATGGGTTGATTACATTGGAGAAGAACACCTTAGACTGTGAGATCTTGTAGGAGGTAGGAGAAGATGAGAAGGATGGTCAACATCAAGTGATTGGGAACATACACACCCATTCTTTTTAGGAGGTTTATGCATAGAAGCAGGAGGATGATTTGCACAATGAGGGCAAAGACAAATCAGTCCACTCACATATACATCCTACTCTAGGCCTTGATGTTTCATTACATGGAGGCATTCCACCAGGGATACCCCCTGATTGGAAGATGATCAAAGATTTCTCTCAACATGGTGCATGATTGATATATTTGGCTAAGGAAGGAGCCTTTGGAGGAGCTATCACTGCGCAGAGAACCTTTGATGGGTTCAAATGAGGGATGAGAAATTTTTTGATATGGACATTGCCATTCCCCACTCAGCTATTTGCACTGAAAGATGATGATTCAAGAATCTGTGAGGGCACACGCATGGTGTCAAAGGGCTACCCCATAGCCTTGGATCAACAAATGATACTTCCACACATGAGGAATACTTCTGAATATGACAAGAGGTTATTGACACTCTTGTATACATTGGTAAAACTATGGAAGTTTTGGATGGGAAATACCTTACAAGAGGAGGTTGACCTCCATGTACTTCAATCTTGTCTTGGGCAAGATTAGCTGTAAGGGAGGTAGTAAAGGTGGGGTAACAATACTCCAACATGTGGATTTGGCAGTGAGCATGTCAAAGAGGAGAGCTATGATATGACGGGTGCTTCATTTCATAATTTAACAGTGTTGTCATTGTTGGGAAGCCTAGATCCATATTGGGAGTCCCAACTATTGGTGGAATATTCCAAGAACATCTTCACATGTAAGGTTCTTGATGGGAAAGTGATATATGGGAGATATAGTGTGGTTAATGGAGTCATTTATTTCCATGATCAGATTTACTTGACTAGAGACTCAAAGCTCAAGAAGGAAATTCTACATGTATCATCTAAGGCACTCTTTTCAGGACATGTAGATTGCATTGAGTCTTATCACGCCATCATGGAGGGATTCTATTTGGAGGATCTCAAAGAAGGTGTGCACCAACATATCAAGAGATATGTAGCTTTTTTTATGTATGAGGAGGAAAGTAGCCACCTTGCAAGGTTGTTTCAGTCACTTCCCCTTTTGATGGAGAGATGGGAAGGCTCATCTATGGGCCTCTTCACCAACTTGTCTATAGTATATGGTAAATATTATGTTTTTATGCTTATTGATCAACTAACAATGTATGTACATTCCTTTACCATACATTTGTAGCACATTGCTCCAAAAGAGAACAAGCCTCTCTTTGGATTTCATGGTCCTTTTAGGACTACATTTAGTGATGGGGATGACCACTTTCTAGAGGACTTTGGACTAGACTTGTTTTGCTTGGTTCATATTCAGCCAACACCTAATGTCCTCTACTATTTTCAAGATTTTGAGAAGCTTTTGGCAGCAAGCAAGTGGATGGCCACTTATCATATCATGTTTTGAGGCATCAAGAAGAAGAATAACACCAGTCTCACTTGAGGGACTATTGTCACCATCCAGTATGTCATGTGACACTTAGCCCATGTTTATTTTGGAGCCCATATGGTGACAACACTCTATTCACTATATGTAGGATGGATTGGGCAAGAGAGTTTCCTAGAACTAAGGAGTGGAATCATGAGATTCCAAGTACCTTTTTGCTTCATGAGGACTATATTATTGCAGCCCCAGATCAACAGCTCCAAATTTATCATAAATGGAGAGAGAGACAACGTAAGTTGAACACGTTCATCTCTCATTTCCAACCATACAACCCCTATACATTGCATAAGTAGGGGATTGGTGATTGTTTCTATGAGCTACCAAGGATGGCTCACTTTGTTTGAATGATAGCATGGAGATTGGAGTTTCTCATGGGGATTGAGGCACCCAAAATTTACCATCTCTCATGCCTTGAGGAGGCCAATGGATAGCATATAACTCTTTCCATATATCTCCCACTTCTTCATGATGAAAGCTATTTGGTTTATATACCAAAGGCTAACTTGTATACTTAGTGTTAGACTCCTATACTAATAGGTGTCATATTTCATGATTGACTTGATGAGTTATGTAATATGTTCAGACCTTTTCTTATTGAAAAGGTTTACATATTATCAAAAAATTTAAAAAATGTAAAGAGGGTATACCCTAAAAGAAAAATCAAAGGGTAAAAAGAATAAAAATGGCCAAAAAAGTAAAAGAAAATGAACCCCACCAAAAGAAAGGCCAAGGAAAGTGTGCAACTCTAAATGCCACTACTTTTTGCTCTGATGTAATAAACAAAATTGTGTGCAACTTGTATCCTATGCCACAATCTATGGACAGTCAAACAATTTAAGCTTGGCTAGTTCATCTTTCAATTTCATGTTGTAGAATAGAGAATAAATATCTGGCCAAACAGTTTAATCTTGGAAGATAAGTAGATAGGTAGAGTAAATAAAAAGGAGCTCAACAGTTTAATCTGAGCCCTTGGATGTAATAAGTGTAAACTTAGGTAGGCTTGCCATGTAAAAGAAAAAGAAGATTGATAAGGGTTTTCCAGTCTAAGTGCACCCAAATAAAGAAGGAAAAATGCTAGGTTAAAGTAGGGAGGGTAGGTAGATGGTGTTGCAGAATTACTTGTGATGGATAATGTCTTTAGATGTGTTAACTTTTACTTTTATCACAAGCATAAGACAGACATTTCACTTGATGCAGTTCAAGCAAGACAAGGTTAAATAACTAACTTCCATTCACATTTTTCCCTAAAGATTTCACTAGTTCCCCCTGAAGTATTAAGGTCTTTGAAAATTAAAGGGGCTCAGAGCATTTCTCTGACTTTTGGAGGGACCAGACCCTCGGCCCAATGATTTAAGAGCCTAAGTACTTAGAATCATCCATAAACCATTCATTTGATTTCATAAACTCATTTCCTAAATGTAAATTCCTACTTTACTTAGGAAAATACATAACAACACCTAAAAAACCCCCTTTTTTTCATCTTTAGCCTAAGTTTGAATATATACGTGAAATGTTTTAACTTGGCGCTTTTCATTTCATGGTCATATTAACTTTAACACATAGTATATAACTCCCAAATAAATTTTCACCTTTTTCCCGTATTATTTTAATAATTCCCAATTAATATAATATCCCGCCCGTTGGTTGAAAAATAACCATATAACTTTAATTAATTGGTTGAATTTCCAATTAAATAAACTCTGCCGTATAAAGGAATTAATTAACTCTCCAGGTTAATTAATAACTTAATCCGCCAATAGAAACGCCCCCGATGCAATTAATTCATAATAAATTACATTGGGCCCGCTATATTAAATCCCCGCCATCTCGCCTTCCCGATGACCGTTCGATCAATCAATCCAAGATCAATGGTTATAATCCATATCACTGGCCATCCTCGTCCGAACGATAACGCGCGATGGCCAAGCGGTTTTCTGAATAGTGCCATGCCACGCATTGTTCATTGTATGGAATCGCTCGCCCTCCACCCAAAACCACCTTTCCCCAAAAGCAGTGCGATCACGTACCGCTTACCGCCTCCCACTAACGACAAAACTTCACATCGCCAAGTCAGTGCCATTTGTCCACTGTTCATTCAAAGCTTACCCGCCAATATCAACCGTTTACCCGTTTAAACACAAACACCCTAGTGTTGCTCATTTTCACCTGATTGTGCAGTAAAACCCTTTGTAACCCAGCTGCGCCACCTGAAGCCTCTGTTAACCAATTCGAGCATGGGTTACCTCCCAAAAATCATTCTAGATTCACTCCACAGACCTCTCAAAATAAAATGAAACATTTTTGACCTCCCCTGCAAACCAATGCTTTCTTAACAATTTTTTTTGTTTTACAGGTGATCAGAAGACCACATCCTTGGATAAACAGTCTTAATACTAGTCATAAGACTTGTTTACTCCAAGAGTGTTATCAAATCTATTCAAACAAACATGGAAGATAAAACATACAGTTGAAAGACAAGCAAAGGAAACAGGATATTAAACGATTTACTGTTGAAACAGACAGTAAAAACCTAAACTACACATTGAAGGTAAAAGGACACAGTAAAGAACAGTTAAAGAGTATCAGTGGTTAAAGTGTATCAGGTAAAAGTCAGAGTGAAAGTTAAAATGAAGTTACAGAGCGGTCAAAGGTAAACAGAAAAAGTAATTACAGAAGTAGTAAAATGGTAAAAATAAATGAAAAGACTTTCACCAACATTGAATTTTGTTTAAATTGAAAGTAAAACAGTCAAAAGAGCAAAAAAGTGAAAAGATGAAAAATACAACAAGAAGGAACATTTTTGCAGAAATTGCATGTTTTAGTCATTGTTTTGCAGAAAATATTTTGATCAATCCAAGATGAATTTTTCAAAACTAAAGGAGTTTTATGTTATTAATAGGACGATCTACAAAAACCTCTCTCACTTTTCTAACAGCTATTATGGTTTTGGAAATATTAAACAATGTTGGAAAGCACTTTTTGCAGAAATTTCCAATTAAGTCATCCTTTTGCAGAGAATATTGTGGCCAATCCGAAATACATAATACAAAACTGAAGGAGGTTTTTGTTCCCAAGAGACCCATATACAAAAACCTATCTCACTTGTTTCACAGTGATTTCAGAATCAGAGATACATGCACATCTTTACAGGCTATTTTTCAGACTCTGTAAAACTCGGTTTTACACATATTTTTACAGAGCCTATTGTGCATAGCTGGAGAGGAATTTTAGGAAACTGAAAGAGGGTTATCTCACCAACCTATCAATCCACAATAATCTCTTTCACTATTTACATATCTATTACGGATTGAGAAATAAAAATATATCATTGGACCTAAAGTTTGTAGAATTGTTGGAGCAGAATGCACAAAGAAAGGAAGCAGTTAGTGACTTGGATGCCTCATCATCAACTAAGAGTTGGATCAAATTCGAATTCTCCTCTTTGTCATTACCTATCCATAAGAAATAGTGCCAAATAGATGCATTAGTTTGAGTGTCCTTTACTTAAGTTCTATTTATGTAAAATAGTTGGAGAGATTTGTGAACTAATCTTGATATTTTTTCAAGATATTTTAGTTTAGAATTTGTATAAATACTTCACTCTTGGAAGTCTTTTGGGTGTATTTCTTATACTTTGATATAACATTGAATATTTTGGAATAAATATCTTTGGAGAAATTTTTCGTGGCAAAACTGGACAAGGAATTGAGGCAGAAGACTTTTCTCAGGATTCATGTGTCAAATGAAGGATCAATAAGTCATCTCTATCTCATGTTTTGAAGTTTAATATCTATTTATTATATCACTGTGTTTCATTTCTGAATGATTAATGAAAAGGAGTAAATCAGAAGGTACTTAAGTGTAATCAGATTTCAATCATTATTGTTTTAAATGTTTTCTTCTAAACTAGTTTAAACAGTGAATTCTTAATTGCCCCTGTTTGTCTAGTTCATACATCTTTGGTTATTTAGTAAAGAATAATTAACTGCTCTTTATTGATAATCAATTTATTTCTCTTCTCTTGAATGTGTTTAAATATTCTCCGTTGCCTTTCATCCATTTGAATTCCATTTCATTCATTTTAGATCTATAATTGTTTCTAGTTTGATTATCTTGCCCTGATAAACCATCTTTTGTTAAAAAAATTAAGCCAGTGCAGCCAATATTTTGACTCCATTAGCCCAATGGACTGAAACTACTTGATCTTAATCTCAGCTAAAGAATTCCATCAACCCAAACAAAATCAAAACCCCTAGACTTTATAACTAGCCTAATATCTTCTAAAACAAAGTTAAATTTTACAGAGGGAGCCCTGTCTGGGTACAGATTGGCTAGATTATGTACCTGAAGGTTGGTTTGTGGTTACCTCAGACCCCTTTCCTCTTCCAACAACTTCAAGGAAAATCTGAGTGATAACACTTAGGAGTAGACATATCCATTGGAGGTTTTGCAGTATCCTTACAGTTGCTTGAGGACAAGCAACATTTTGGAGGGGAGGACTGTAATATTCCAAAATTAATTGGACTATTAAAGTTTTGTTTTTTCACTTAGATAGGTGAATAAGTGGGTAGGGAGACCCATAAATCTCTTTATAAAGAATAAAATCACTTCTCATATGAAAGTGGATCATCATTTCAGATTAATAAAGCACCTTAAGGTGTGAACAGGGACTAGAGCATGTGGACTAGGTCAATGTTGACAAGATCAACAACGTTGTTATGGAGATCATGGAGGATTAATGGAGGACAGCGCAGTCATTTAGGAGGAGTGTATGCATGTGAGTAGCTCCATTATTGAGTGGGACCCAGGGTGAGGATTCTCACCAAGAATAAACGGAAGAGGATGGCATCATTAGCAGACATGGATTTGTATTATTGATTTTGATCTTTTTAGATATGGATTTGTCATGTGACATTTCTGTGCATGCTTTTGTTGTTTAGCAGGGTCTGCAGTGCTATTTAGCACAAGGGTGTTTCCGAGCGGAAATCCCACCCTCATCCTCGGGGGACTTAGAGTGCCTACTCAGGATAGGTTATCTTGAACGACATTACCATTATCTGGAATTTTGCCAAGCTTCTGTCTCATATACAGCGCAGTTCTGTTTAGATTTTTGTTGTGTTGTAGGGTTGCAGGAGTGGAGGAGAGAGATCTCCCATTTTAGAGCTATTTTTCCATTGGAGGGATCATCCTTTCATCTGGGAATCTTTTGAGGAAGTTCTCTGGGCTTCATTTCATATTTTGGCACTAGGCCAAGTAGCTACCATCAGCTACAACACAGTTTCCCTCAAGGAATATGTTAGTTTAAAGAGCAGATGCAACCGTGGGTTTATTTCCATAGTTGGAGGAGTTGAGTTTCCTTTTAGGGGATCAACCCTTTATCTTGGAGGATCTATTGGAGGAGGATAAACCATTTCATATTTCAGATCAGCCACCTCCTTTCAGCATTTCAGTTGTAGAGATTATTCAGCCCTAGGGCCAAATATACTATTGTTGTATAGTGTGTATTTCCGGAAACCTTTTCTGGGTTTTCTTGGAAATATGTTTTGGGGCTTGGATATATATGCCTTGCACTATTGGAGCATTGTAGAAGAATATACATGTATTTCAATTTTCAGCTGTAGGTATCCCCTCATAGACAACACAATTTTGACATTCCAGTTTTTATTGTATTAGCAACATTTCAGATCTAGGTGTATGCTTCCATGGGAGGATTGTTTGCCCAACTTGAGTGATCTTTTCCTAAATTATTTGTACCTATTTTTATGTTATAATAAATATGGAATGGATCTATGGTTGTCTCGTGTATTGATCTATTGATATTTCTTCATATTTCCATTTTTATGTGCTATATTGTTGCTCTCCCATTTTTGGGATATTACAGAAATACATACATATATGCATATATAAACATAAACATAAATAAATCATGATACCCTAAAAAAAATGACATACATACATGCATATATACATATATAGACATTATCATAATCACAATCACAACATAATTACCATATATCATAAGGTCAAGGTTAACAAAAATCCCTTTATGCGTGCATAATATGCACAAAAATGAGAATAAAAATTCACAACATAACCAAGGCATCTGACACCACAATTCTGTTCACTATACCTTACTTTACTACCTTTCTCATGATTGTCCTACCACCGTCCATTTACACCAATGGACCCAACCAATATAACTGGCTATCATATTCTTAACTTTAATTATCCTCCACTCATGCATCAAGCTTCATCTGAGTCTTACATTACCTACTAGGTTTCATTTAGATCTCCCTTAGCTCCATTAAAATTCCTCTTTCCTAACCGATTCCCAGGACTCTCAAAACATAAAAGGAAATACCAAAAGAAAACAAGAAGAAAACCATTAAAACCAATAGAAATACGACACCACAAACAAAGAGGCATGATGATGCACCAAACACAAAAAAATTGCCAATCAAGAAAAACAAATCACAAAATCCCAAAAGAAAAAACTAACAACAAACACCATGACTCAACCCCATGGTTCCCAATGCTTCCAAGGGAAAGCTCAACCTGAGCCTCCTTAAATATTTCATGGAGATATCTTGTCTTGCAATCCCATGCATCATACGGTCATAAACACATAATTATAAATGCATAAATAAATATAAAAATATACCAATTATCTTACCTTGTTGTGCTAAATATGTTGCCTTGTAAATAAACACACATGTCAACCACATGTTCCAAATATCAATACAACATATCTATCAATTTAAAACCAACCTTTACCAAGTCTAACAACCATGTCATAGTCAATAATTAAGTCACATTAGTCATTCATAATACATAATGCTACAACTATAATTTACTTACATGCAAGTACATTTCAACTATCTCAACACATATGTGTTAGTAAAACCATATTAAAACAAGATCATTTCTTCATGCAATCTTACAGACACATACTCATATCATGAAATTAATCGAACATTCAAATGGATCATAAATGTACCATGTTAGATAAATCAACTAGATGACATAATAGATACCAAACACTCAAACACGAAATAGATTACATAATCAAACAATCAAGCACCAAGTAGATGACATTAACAAACTCATACCTTAATGTATCTCATGGGAGGTTATATTGTCTGCACAATCAATCTAGATTAACACGATATAAATTCATAACATATCAACTCAAACACAAATAAGGTCATGATGTCCATAACAATAACTAGATAATATGATCACATCATAAATCATAAACAATTATTATTCATGCATAACAATCACATATGCACAACCAATCTAGATTACTATGACATAATATCGCAATATATTAACTCATACCTGAATTTCATAACCACAAGCATCTACATATGTCAATCCAAATTAGCACAAAACATAATAACATCAAGATCTTAATTGTAATGACCATAACCATCACTCATATGATCATAATGCATATAACAACAAGTCACTATCATGCATGAATAACCGAGGCATATACATATGATCACACTAATTAACCAACATCTATCATACATGTAAGCATAATACAATAGAATGAAAAGCATATAAGTAAACCTAGTTCTTATAATAATTATTGACCGCATAACTATATACCAAACATACAAATCTATATGACGACTTGCTCTCACCCTGAATTCTAGTGCTGCAACTTCACTTTGATGATATTCATCTCCTCCTCTATCTCAACCAACACATTAACATCATATCATACCAACAACATCATGATAACCTAAAATGCCTACAATTACCTCATGGGAAACAATTATAACAAGCATGGATTCTAATGGATTTCTCTACCTACACCATGAGGAATTTTCCTGTCTCCTAGTCTCTAGGATTTACTGCAATCCACAGTCTGATCCAGGGATCACTAGGACATAAGAGAGACACCACTCTCCAGGCTTTACCATATATTTTTCCACTCACCGACGAGGATTCCTAGGCCTAATCAAGGGAAACCACCTTTAGGATTTGTCGTATATCCCACAATTCACCGATTGAGGATTTGTAGGACCACTGAGGCACACAATACCTAGATTTATCACAACCCATAGTATGGTTCAGGGGTTACTAAGCCAGTGGCTTTACCGCAATCCACATTCCAGTTCAGGGATCATTAGGCCATGTGTTCTTTCATTCAAAGATCCACCTCACTCATTTTAGAAACCATCAGTCTATTCAAATCAACCAAAACATGAGAACCCCATCACACCATGGTTATCCATAAATGGAAAGGAAAGGCTGAAGAACATTATTACACCTGGAAAAACCCATGCCAATGATAGAAAGAGAACCAAGAACACACATATTGTTATGAAACCGGCTCCAAAAATAGAAGAAAAGATAGATCAACTCCTTAGAAATAAGCCACTTCGAAGGGGAAACCTCCTTTAAATTACATAAATGAACAATTCTTGGATGATACAAATGACAAAATCTCCTTCTAT
Source organism: Pinus albicaulis (assembly GCA_034641835.2). Taxonomy (NCBI): domain Eukaryota; kingdom Viridiplantae; phylum Streptophyta; class Pinopsida; order Pinales; family Pinaceae; genus Pinus; species Pinus albicaulis. Next base: position 1,598,007,822 of record CM076584.1, on the reverse strand, counting down.
ATATAGGAGTCCATGGGGTCACAATATAATCCTAGCTGGCCTAACAATAATAATGTAAAGGAAAAATAATAACAATATTGGGGTTACAGGGGTACAACAATAATAATAAGGGGGTTACACTAACAACAATAAGGGACTATACTAGTAATATAGGGACCTAACATGCCCCTCTCCTTCAAAGAATTTTTTCCTCAATGCTTGAGTAGCGCCAGATGCTTCCGTATAAAATTCTCATCCTCCCATGTATACTCTTCAGTGGGTAAGTTCTTCCACTGGATGAGATACTCTGAAATTGATCGATTTCGTAGTTGTCGAGTTCTTGTTTTCGTGACTGCTTCAGGTTCCAATATGATTTTTCCTTCCTCATCAAGTTCTAGCAATATTGTTTGAACTGGAATTTTGTGACCTATAACCTTCTTTAAGCATGAAACATTGAAAACTGGATGCACTTGTGAAGAAGCAGGAAGCTCCAATTTTTATGCCATAGTACCAATATTTAGAAACACCTTGTAAGGACCATAGTACTTTGACGATAATTGATTATCCTTATTAGCTTGCTTGAGGGACATTTGTTTATAAGGTTGTAGCCGTAAAAATACCCAGTCTCCTACATCAAAACTTCTCTCGCTGTGATGTTGATCTTCCTATTGTTTCATTCAATTTTGTGCCAAATTTAGGTTATCCTTTAAGAGTTGGAGAACTTATTGTTGATGCTCGATGTGATCTTCCACTGCTTGAACCTTATAATTTTCTCTTAAATATGATGTGATGGACGGTGGATGATATCCATAAAGTTCCATAAATGGGGTCATTTTTGCTGCAGTATGGAAGGAAGTGTTATACCACCATTCAGCGAGAGGTAACCACTTGACCCATTGTGTTCGCTTAATAGATGCAAAACAACGAAGTTATCCTTCCAAACATTTATTCACTATCTCAATTTGACCATCGAATTGAGAATGATAAGATGTGTTATGAGCTAGTTGAGTACCCAAACAAGAAAATAATTTCGTCCAAATATTTCTAGTAAAAATGGGATCTATGTCATTTACAATAATCTTTGGGTTTCCATGTAGATTTTGAATTGTTTCCATAAATTCAGTAGCAATTGTACTTGCTTTAAATGGATGAGATAATGCACAAAAGTGTGCATACTTGGTAAGTCTATTAACTACCACCATGATGAAACTCTTTCCTTATGACTTAGGTAAACCTATGATAAAATTCATTGAAATATCCTCCCAACGTTGACTTGAAATGGATAAAGGTTGTAGAAGACCTAGGGTCTTAATTGTCTCAAATTTATTTTGCTGGAAAACCAAACATTCCGCCACAAAATTTTGAATATTAGATTTAAGGTCATCCAAAAAAAATTCTTTCTTCACCCTATGGAAAGTTTTTAAAAATCCTGAGCGCCCTCCTAAAGGAGAAGTGTGCAATTCCAAAAGAATCTTTTGTTTTAGTTGAGAATTATTACAAATATATAAGCGATCTTTGTACCATAAGGAATCATTTTTCCAACTAAATGTATCAGATATACTAGGATATTGCTGCAAATTTTGAATGAGTGTCCACACTTCTTCTTCCTTCTTCCATTCATCCCTTGCTTTGGTTATCCAATCTGGTTGGATAATAGAAATGGCACAAAGCAATGCTTCCACCTCTTCATCCTTTCTTGAGAGTGCATCTGCAACAAAATTTAGCTTCTCTTTTTTGTAGATGATTTCAAAGTCATAACCCAACATCTTTGTGACCCATTTTTACTGCTCTTCTAAAGATAGTATTTGTTTCAAAAAGTGTTTAAGACTATCATGATCAGTTTTTACCTTGAAGTGTCTTCCCATTAGGTAAGGTCGTCATTTCTTTAGTGCATGTAGTATTACCAACATTTCCTTCTCATAAATAGCTTTCTGTAAATACTTTCCTTTGATTGGACTACTTTAAAAAAAATGGGTCTTCCTTCTTTCATTAAAATAGCACCAATTCCATTTCCTGAGGCATCACATTCCACAATAAAGTTTTTTGTGAAGTCTAGCATAGCTAAGACCGGTGCTAGACACATTGCCTCTTTAATATGTTCAAAGGCCTTCGTTGCTTTAGGAGTCCATGAAAATGCATCTTTCTTCAATAATGTTGTTAGAGGTGCTGCTATTCTCTCATAATTATTAACAAACTTGCGATAATACCTTGTTAACATGAGAAATCCTCCCAATTTCTTTATGGTTGTGGGGACTTTCCATTCCTTAATGGATTTAATTTTGTTAGGGTCTACCTTAACACCCTCATGAGATACAATATGAAGCAGATATTCCACCTCTTGTACTCCAAATAAACATTTGAATGTCTTTTCATATAATTATTTCTCCTCCAGTAGTTTGAGCACCCTGTCAACATGTTAAACATGATCCTTCCAAGACCTGTTGTAGATTAGTATATCATCAAAAAATACTAGCACAGATTTTCTAAGGAAGGGTTTGAAAATGGAATTCATCAACCCTTGAAATGTATAAGGTTCATTGGTAAGGCAAAAAGGCATGACCAAAAATTCATAATGACCCTCATGAGTTTGAAATGTTGTTTTCGGAATATCTTTTGACTTCATTCTAATTTGATGATATCGTAAACAAAGATCCAACTTGGTAAAATAAATTTCTCCATGTAATTCATCCAATAATTCATCAATAATAGGTATGGGAAATTTATCTTTAATAGGGAGATTATTCAGCTCCCTATAATCTGGACACGTGCACCATGATCCATCCTTATTGTGTACTAATACTACTGGATCAGAGAAAGAACTTTGACTAGGTTGAATTATACCAGCCTCTAACATTTCTGCAATCATAAGTTCAATTTTGCTCTTTTGGACATAAGGATATTTGTAAGGCCTGATGTTTGGAGGAACACTTCATGGAATAAAATGAATAGCATGATCATGATCACGAATAGGTGGGAGTTTCAAACACCTTGGAATAATTGTCCAAGACTTTTTGGATATCTGGAGAAATAGATGATTTTGATGTTGGAACTTCTATTGAGCATAATTGTGCAATTACGCCTCATTGTTCTTTCTTCAAAATATTTTTCATGATATTAGAGGTTATTATATTTCCTAGATTCCCTGTGATACCCCATAATTCAACTTCCTTTCCTTCTAAAAAAAATATCAAGAAAAGTTATTGAAAATTAAAATCTACCACCGCCAAAGATTGTAACCATTGTACTCCTACTACAACATCAGCACCTCCCATTGGAATGGAAAGAATTGGACTATTCAAAACATATTCCCCCATGGTTAGCTTGATATTATGGCATTTTCCAGAGCAATTTATAGTTCCTACATTTGCAACCATCATTTGACATTCTGGTGTTGGTTATAAGAAACAATTCAATTCCTTGGCTACCTTCCAATGAATAAAATTATGGGTACTACCCAAATCAACCAACACTTTTACCTTTTTCTTCTTGATATGTCCTTCTATCTTGAGAGTTTGAGGAGCGATAATTCCTTCCAATGCATTACACGATATGGTTGGACTCATTTCTTCTTCTTATAGAGTTGTTTCCTGGTGTATATCCTCTTCTTTTGAAGTTTCTTGTTCATTTTCTTCTTCCTCTTTGCAACCTATGTAAACTAATTTATTCTCAGTGCAGCAAAGCGCTTTTGATATTTTTTCTTCCAATTGTTGTGGTGTCAACCTTGTAGGTTGTGGAAGTCTAGGATTAGAAACACTTCCATCTTTATAGATGTGAGTAGTAGGATTCTCGCCATAATTTTACATTCAAATTTTCTTGCCAATCTGAATGCCTTCTCCAATGAATCAGGTTCCCAAACACGAACTTCATGTTGGATGTTATCCTTTAAAGTCCCTATGAAGACATTAATCATGTGTTCCTCTGGAATATTAGTTACCCTTATATTCAATTTTTGGAACTCCTTAATGTGCTCCACCACTGAACCCTTTTGTTTGAGATTTATCAATTGGCTAAAGAAAGTGTTGCTCTTTTTATCCTCATAATGTGTTATCATTTCCTCCGTAAAAATTGACCTAGTGACAATTTTTTTATAGGAGCAAAGCCATCAATACCATACAAATGTAATTTTTTCTAAATGTAAAGTTGCAATGCGTACCTTTTGTGTGTTTTGCACATTATTGAGATCAAAATATTGCTCCATATGTAGTATCCATGTTATGATATCCTTACCATCAAACTTCCTCATCCACCCTTGTAATATGGTGGTTCTTCCATCCAACATTAGATTTTATGAAATCACGATTATTATTTATTTTTTTCTCATCACGAGTTTCCTCTACTATCTTTTCGCCATTAGGAAACATTTCTTGTATCAACTATGTCAAACCTTCCATGTGTGCTTTTAGATCATTCGTCATGTTTTCCATGTTTTCTTTAATTTTTTCCTCCATGTCATTCATCTTAGCTTCCATGCCATCCATATTAGCTTCCATGCCATCCATCAAACCATCCATCTTAGCTTCCACTCCTTTCTTCAAAACTTCCATTTCATTTTTTGTTGCTCTTTGCGAGAGCGAAATTTGGTGCACTTGCTCTTGTACTTTTGATATGTCATGTTGCAATTATTCATCTTCATGAGTCATAATAGAGACTTCTAAAGGCTTAATGGGTGTTGAAATATTTTTAGGGGGAATTTTAGAACCCAATACTGATATATATTCTACAATATGGCCTTGGAATCAATTCAAATTATTTTTTCACACAAGACTTATGCAATTCAGAAAAAAATACACACCTTTTTCTTTCTTTTGAGGAGCTCGATATTGAAACTAAATTATCTCTATGCTTTCAGATCTTCAATATCTGAAATTTGGCCCTATAGTAACCCTCTGAGGCTTCTTTCAAATTCCACAGTTCTGACCTTATTTCGATTCTTCAAGGCAAATTTATGCCCAGTCTCCCACAATGACCTAATTATGGACTAGTTCAGTAGAGCGAACTTGTACGGCGTGCCACGTGTCACTTTTTCCACCTTAAGCTCTGAAACTGATACACATGAAACTAAAATCCATGTACTTGTGGTCACATTTTACAGAATTCCAATCTGATGATCATAGAGAGAGTTATGACGATTTTCCCACAATCACCTCTTTGAGATGAAATTCAGGAGCCTAAAAAAACCTAACTTTCACAGATGATATATCCGAACATATTTCAAACCAATATCTAAAAATTTTACACAACGTTCCCCAGATTTTCATCTTCGCTTTGTAAACATTTCAACTTCTAAACCCTCGTAGAAAAAACTTTATAGAGAAAATTCCATGATGACCTGTTTATGTTAAATTAGGGAGCCTGAAAAAAACCTAACTTCCATAGATGATATCTCTGAAAATATTGTGAACCAAGATCTAAAATGTTTCCATGAAGTTCTTCAGAATTTCGGCTTCACTCTGTAAAAAATTTAGCATCTGAACCTTCGTAGAACAAAATTTATAGCGAAAATTCCATGATGTACTGTTTGGAGCAGCGAAACCCTAGAATCCAAAGCTCTGATACCAAATGTTATGAAACCATCTCCAGAAATAGAAGAAAAGAGAGATAAACGCCTTATAAATAAGCCACTTGGAGGGGAAACCTGCTTTACATTACATAAATGAACAATTCTTGGATGATACAAATGAAAAAACCTCCTTCTATATATAGGAGTCCATGGGGTCACAATATAATCCTAGTCAACCTAACAATAATAATGTAAGGGCATAATAATAACAATATTGGGGTTACCAGTTAGAGTGGGGATGTGGCATATCATAGAGAATGCTGCAGCATAGGAATATCAATTCTATCACTGACCATTTATTGATGATTTGGGCGTTTAAGATGCAGTCCCTTAATGACTTCATTTTGGTCATCCTACAACTATTGTTGTTTTTTGGTTCGGCGAAGATCACCGAACTCTAGTTGTGATTGGTTATTATTATTTATGCGGCAGCTATCTTACATTTTAATTTTTGTTTTTACATATTATCATAGTTTATATGGACACTTAGAAAGACATATGACAGATATTTGACTCCTTCGGGAGACGTTTATTTATGATACATTTGCATATGTTGGAATATGCTGCTAAATGAAATATGTCTAAATGAAAAATTACGAATTTTTCCAACGAAAAAAAAACAATATTGGGGTTACAGGGGTACAACAATAACAATAACAGGGTTACACTAACAACAATAAGGGATTATACTAGTAATATAGGGACCTAACACATACATAACCATGCATGCAAAATCTAGCAAGTAAATCACACATGCAAATCGATACGTGCAAGTAAACTTGTTGTATGTAGTTGATCCTGCTCTTCCTTGCTTGATATTTTCTTCCTCTTTGCCTTCTTTTCCTTTATTGATCCAATGTTGTAATTCTCCATGAAAACTCTAAGTTTCCAAGAGTGAGATAGAGAGAGAATAGAGAGAGAGCTCCAAAATTGAACTAACAAAAGGTACCAACTAATCCTCAGAAGCCTTTTTATCAATTAGGCCTCTATTTTCTTCATTTTCCATTATTTTCCTTCATTTTCCTCCACACATGCAACCTGTGACCTTTCATATTCCTTTTCTCCTATTTTCCATTATTTTCATAAATAAAATGTCAATAATGCCTCTTTTCCTTTCCAAAAGTTTTTTTCATTACCTTTGCCAATTTCCTTAGCCCCAATTTTCTTTGGAAATGTTTTTTTCATTGCCTTTGTCTTATATTTTTTTTACATGGAGTTTTAACCAGGGTTGTTACAATCATGGAGTGTCTCATTGTGATAGGCCACTAGATTCCCTTTTTGAGTGAGGAATGCACCAATCACATAATCAGAGGCATCTATCTCAATCTCAAATGGATTTTGTAGGTTTGGAAAGGTGAGTAATGGTGCAAAGAAAAGGTGTTTTTTCGGTTCAATGAATGTCTTTTGTTATGACTCAAACCATTTTTTTTTCTTTTGCTCCACACTTGGTAAATTGACTTAAGGTCCAACTGATGTAAGAGAACCCCAACATGAATCTCTAATAGAAATTAGGAAGGCCCAAGAATATGGGAAACACTATTAGAGTCATTGGAGTCGGCCAATATCAAATGAATTAGATATTAGATGGATCCACATGCACACCTTTCTCATCAACTATGTAGCCCAAATATTGGACCCAGTCCATTCCAAAGGAGTATTTCTCTACGTTGGCACATAAATTTTTCTACCGTAAGGTTTGAAGGACCTGTTGATTATGTTGCAAGTGATTTGCCCAAATTTTTATAAAGATTAGGATATCATCCAAATATACAACCATGAACGAGTTGGTGAATGGCCTCAAGGTTTCATCCACCATCCTCATAAAAGTTGCAGGGGCATTGTCAACCCAAAGGGCATGACCAACCACTCAAAGAGAACCTCCTTGGAATCAAAGGTGGTCTTTCATACATTTGTGGGTTCTATTGGAACTTGGTGATAGCCGGACTTCAAATCAATATTTTTGAAGTACTTAGCACCCTTGACTTGGTCAAGAAGGTCATCAATACGTGTGATCAAGTATCTGTTCCTGACTATGATTTTTTCAGTGCCTAATAATTGATGTAGAATCTCCAGGTTCCATATTTATTCTTTATGAGTACAATTGGGCTCCCACAATGTGAGGAAAGTTGTTAGATGTTCCATTTTTGTAGCAACTCCTTGATCTACTTCTTGATTTCCTCATTTTATAGAAGAGAGAAATGATATATTGGCCCATTAGGTAGAGGTGCATTGGGGGTCTGATCTATCAAATGCTTAACTTAAAAGTGAAAAGGCACCCCCATGGGTGAGGAGAATATGTATTTGTAATGTTTCACGAACTTATCCACTTACTTACAAAGGAGCTCTTTTTGGAGGCCACATATGTGGCCATGATCTTCCCCTTACTTTGAGAGTGTATCATGAAGAAAAAAAATTCCCATTCTTAGAGATTATCTTACTGCATTTCTTAGCAAAGATAAAAGAAATGACAATATGTGGGGCTACCTACGGTATCATGTATAGTTTTCTTCCCCAAGAAATAATAATAGTACGAGGTTTGGATCCATACAAAACATGACGCTTCCACAAGTATGGTTGGACTAATAAAAAACATCACAAACTTCAAGGGGAACAAAATTACACAATACCTCATCCATGAAAGGCTATATGTTGTAGGGAAAGCGACATTGTTGGCTAACACAAGATCTCGCCCTTGGTGGAGCCATCCGATGGTGTATGGATACAGGTGTGGTGTTGTCAACAAGCCCAACTACTTAATGACCTCTACTGAGATGGGTTTTTTTTTACTCCCACTCTCAACAATGAACTATAGCGGAGCACCCTTCGCCCACATTTTTGAGTGGAAGAGATTCTCACCCTCCTTCAGATCTTCAGGCTCATTTTTCTCGACCTTGGTGGTAGAAACGATGGCGCTAGTTTATTCATCAATGATTTGTTTCCCCTTGTCAGGTTTTGGTTTATATTCACAACATGCATCTAACTATGTAGCTTTCAGCTCAACCACCAATGACTTACTTTTGTGATATTCATTTGTGTTGTGAGTGTGGATTTTATGGAACTCACACCACTTTCCCTTGTATTTATTCATCTTCCCATTGCTATTATTTCCTTGTGGCTTCGATGAGTTGTCCTGGTTCATTCCACCTTGGCTATTTCCTTTGTTTAGAAATTTGGGGGTGCCCTTGCACTACTTCGTAATCGCCAATCCAAATTCTTGATTCTTCTGTTTAATTTTCTGATCGATCTTGATAACATATTGGTATGTTGCACCAAGCAAGGAATTTTCCAGGAACTCTATTTCTTCTTATATGTATTTTTGTAGACAACCATGGTACTTGAGCACCAAATTTCACTAAGAGCCCTTGATGCCAAACTTCATGCGTAGGGTATGAAAGATATTTGTGAACTCTGACACCTCTTGGTCCCTTTCCCACCATAGCGTGGTCCATTTGATGTACTATGATTCATAGCTCCCAACAGGGTAGTATTGTTCCTTAAGATCGTCTTAGAAAGAGTCCCAAGAGGTTGTGAATTTTTAAATAGTGAGGATTTCTCCTTGCATCTTTGCTCACATTAAATTTCCCACTAGTCCTTGAAATGGGGTGCAACCTTTAGGAGTGAAAAAATAATCTTTTCTCTATTGGAAAATTTATGGACCGAGAAATATCCTTCCAGAAAATTTAACCATTTATCTTGAACATTTATGTCTATCTGGCCTTCAAAAATATGAATTTCAAAATTTTATTGTGCCTTAAAGGGGGTGGCACCTCTAAAGTGCATGTTGGATGAATATGTGTCACCCATTGGTATTTGTCGAAGTATCTAAGAAAAAATATCCATCATCTCATTCCTTTGTAGCTCGATGGCTTGTTTGAGAAACAATTTGGTTGCATGTCATGCTCCCTCTTCTTTCTTTTCTTCTTCCATGGGAGTCTCTCGGGGTCAATGAGGTTGGTCTTGCAAGGGATCAAGCAATTCAAGTACCAACTCATCGTACCTTGACCTAGTTGGATACATGCACAAAAAAATAGAGAAAGACTAGACCACTCTGATATCACCGATCCATATTTATGAAGGAAGAAAATGAAATACATATTTAAAATGGAAACACATAGATACAATTAAATTGAACTTCAATTAATAAATAACAAATTTTAAAAAAAATTTACATGCAGAATGAAATAAAACTAGCTCGGATGATGGTAGCTTATCTATGAGAAGAGATGTGACAACTACATGCCTTCTAAAATATGTTACAATATGGCTCAAAGGCCTTTTTATCATGAATAAAGAATGAGAAACCCTAAAAATCCAAAAACCTAACCCTAGGAGATGAAGCATGAAAAGCTATGGGTCTCAATCGAGTTAGTTGGAACGTCAACTTATCAGGGTCATAACTTTAGAATATGATTTGTGTTTGGTGCACATGATAGCATGTTAGAAAGGTATATCTAAGGACAACAACTTTCAACTACAATTTTTCTTGTTTCACCAAAAAACATCATTTAGGACCTCAAAACGGATCCAAAATTTCAGGACTTGGAAAATTCCAAAAATAGAAAATTGTTGAAATAAGAAACTATGATGAAAATTAGGAAATTGATAGAAAACAATGTTGGGGGTCCAAGTGGAATAGGTGGGTGGTCACCACGGGGGCTTCACTCAATGAACCTATCACATATCGTGTGCATTTGTGGCATACTAAAAAATACCCCTAATTTGACTACATATTGGAAAATAACTCCAAAAGTCACATTATTTAACCCCCTACCAATATGCACCCAATACACCTTCCCCATTTAAAAAACCCCTACTTTCACTAGATACTGTAGGTATCCATTTTTTTCATTAACATTATTTATACCCCTTTGTATTTTTTCATTAACTTTGAGCTCTATTTTTTATACCATTCAATATAAAATCCCTTTACCTCATATATACCCCCAATATATTATGTCATTTTTTCCTTAATATATCCCCCAATTTGACCCCATGTGGTATGGTATTTCTCCCCTAGTGAATCCCCCATGGTGGTCATTAATAACCACCTAGATCGGAAATTTTGTGAAAGATTGTGGATTGGTCTTCTTCAAAATTAATGTTATGAAAGTGGCATTGATAGCCCTCGAGATTCTTCCTCCCACTCTAATTTATTTAATGACACTGACAAGGTCTTGCACTAGGTTGTCAAAAATTCTAAATAAAATTTCCTTCTAGGTCACCAACTTCTTCAAAACCTCAATGGAGTCACTATCAAACATTTTTGGAAAAAATCTAATGATCTTCAATCCTAGGAACCACTAAATCTTGAAATAAATTTTGGAAGAAACTTAAAACCAAATTACTCAAACCTTCTTGTCAATAAATAAGAGAGAAATCTTACCCAGTCATCTCCCATATGGTATTGGTTATCTTGCAGTTCTTCATGAACTTGTGGAAAAACTTGGTATTGTCACCCCCCTAATCATGCCAGAGAGCACAACTTCGTAGTCACTAAGTCACCCCCTCCTCATCCATTAGTACTTTTTATTTTCTTCGAAATTTTGATTTTTTTTTAGTTCCTCCTCTAAAATTATTTCAGAAGTCCGAGTCCTTTATAATTGGGCTATTCTTACCTCCAACTCCTTGATTTTCTTCTTTTATCTTCTCTGATGGGCCTAATCCCATACAATGACCTTTTGTTTGAGATTATTGAGGTTACAAATGATGTGTTCAATTGTCGATTAGTCCCTTGAAGAATCAAAGGATACCTAAATGGATCTATCCAAACTAGTGAAATAACTTTCTTTAATCTAGTGTGAGTTGAATTTGAGCGAACCCTTTATCTTTTTTTTGTCTTCTTCCCTAGTTGTAGGAAGATAGGAGTGTGATTTGACAGTCCTTTGAAAAATTCACCTATTTGTCTTCTGTGGTGCCTTAATATTTCGATTAAATGATTAACCACTAGAAAACAATCCAAAATTTTTGACATTCCTTCATAACCTACTCTCTTATTATACAATGCTGGGAGAATGGAAACTAGTTCAACGTTGAATAAACCTAGTTATTACAGTAATGTAATAAAATACTGGTCCAATCGATTTGGTCTAGAATTATCTCCCAAAAATCCCTGGACTATACTGACAAATTTCAAGTATCCTCCAAAAATACATGAAGGATTTGGCAACAAGCCTGATTCTTGGGCTAGTGTTTATAATAGTTGACGATTCTACTAAGGACCATAACAATTCAACATCTTGAAATGAACCTGATCCAAACTGGAGAAACCTTCTAACACTATTCCGAACAACTGGCAAGAAGTGGATATATCACATATCCCCAGACTCCAAGCCATCAAAATGCCTCCCGAGAGACCTCTAGAGTCCATTGAACTAAAATTAAAATTTACCAAAAACAAATAAAATAAATCGACCAAATTTTCCCTAGTACACATTGTTTTTTGAAACAAAAGGATATTGACTCATATGGCTATACCAATTTCTTTAAGGCTTGATGTTTGGGACACTCCCCCATCCCTCTAATGTTTAGTGTTTGCAACCTCGCTACAAGGCTTAGTGTCTCTAAGTGGTCGAAATAAGCAACATAAATATAGACTGTCATGTTGTCTCATCCTTCTATTCCTACCTCTAAGACCCATCATCTAACAAATGAAATACCCTTTGTCAGCTCTATATTCCTTTAACAGACACCTCTTCCCTTACTCATGCTTCTTGTATGGGGGGAATCACGTCACAATGTTGATATGGACAAAAAATCAAAGAAAGCATTGCTATAGCCTATAGGACATATAATGATTACAAAAAAAGTCGTTGATATCCATAAGGTGAATGCCAACAACTTTTTCTGAAATGAGGTTGTTAATTAGCTAGAATATTGCATTTTTTATGCTTGGATGTTTATGTTTTGGTTTAGTAGAAAGCCACTATAACTATTTTCAATATTGTTTGGAAAGATTAATTTGAAAAATAATTTGTATACTTTGATTTCTATGAAATATCAAGTATACAATTTTTTCTGTGGGAAAAAAATACTTATCCATGGAAACATCATCATCAACATTATTGGACCTTTTGTGATTGTTACATGTTATGTGCCATCATCAACACAACGAAAGTGGAGGAGAATATGCATGATTACGTTTTAGGGAGACCAAGTGGTGTTACAGTGTGATTAAGGCATTTACATCAACATGCATTCCGATGAAGTAATTAGAAGAAAAATATTTAGTGCAACATACAGTGTCGTCATCAACTTTGGATATGGCTTATTCAATCATACATTGAAAAACAAATGGGAGGAATACGATCAAATATTCCAGCTACCACTATAACACTACAATATATCCAATTGCTCACAAAAAAAATTGATGCAGACCTGCTACAATATATCAGCATAACGTTGCAGAATGGAGTTCTTAAGACTTAATACAAATCCCCTTTATTCGTAACAGAGATTAACCTCAGGGGTTAGCCACATACATACATTATGAATCAAAGAGAAGTTTTTATAATATATGCAGATCAAACAATAATCCAAACCAATGCATAAATCAAACAAAATGCAAACCCACAGGAATTCTTTACTATATGGTCCCACCGTAACTATGACCAATCAACGGATAGTCACACTTCGCATTCCCCACAACTTAACTTTGAAATGTTAAGAGCTAAACCTTAATTTCTGTGTGATGTGATGTTGTGCCGCGTCGACACATGGCTTCTCGCACTTTGCATCACAAAATTCTTAAATTCCCTTGCGATGGCCCTTAGAGTTAACCCTCACGAATTGCAATTTGTGATCGCCACTTCCAATCTCCACCATTCGATCTTGGCTGGATCCGACGGCCTGCGCTACACCTCTGCCACAACACTTTGCATCGTAAACAAAACTCTTTGTCTTGCAAAAAGAGTTTTAATTGCTATCCTTTGTGAGATGCGATGTCGCTCTTCCTGTGGTATGATCTTCTACCGTTGATCTGTTGGATCCAACAGCTCTCGTCGCACCTCTCAGTCTGCTTGATATCTGCTATGTGGTTAATGTATTATTCGATTCAACAAGGAATATGAAAGGTTTAAGGACCCGTCGTGCCTACAAATCTGATTAATATATTCTCTGTGGTTAGCACAATATTACATTTAACAAAGTAAAGCGCAAGGTTGATGGACTCGCCGCGCCTGCAAATCCCATTTATATTATTGCTATGCATTTAGATGGAAACATTCGATTTTAACAGAGATTTAAAATAATCAGTCCACATCATCGAACCTGATCAAAGCACAATATACTTAGACATTATTTGGAAAAGAAATGCTATTCTAAAAACAGAGATCCCAATCAAACACAAAACACTTAGAAATATTTTGGAGATGGAAAACGCAAAGCTAAGCCCTCAGATGGTTGGTTTTTACATTTACTTCCGCTTATCTATGCTCTCTTGTCTCTCTAAATATGGCAGAACCCCACAATGGTGGATTTGTTTTGATTTTATCCTTTCCAAAAATCCCCATATGGTTGAGAAACTTTCATTCATTTTCCAAAATAGTTTATTCAACTAAATTCTTAACTAATCCTAAATTAATCATTCTTTTATTATGCAAATTACACTGGCTAAGTTAGCCCAAATTAAACTTAAACAAAATAATTATAAAAAAAAAGACAAAGTCTTCAAATGCTTAGGAATTCTAGCCCTCTTTCCAAGCCACAACATGTGACCACCTTTGTCACATTGGTGGCTCTACCTTAATGCTCCTGCATCAGGCCCCCGGGGTAAATTAGATTCATGGCTCTTGTCCATGAGCTCTTCAATAGAGTACCCTAAGATTTGAATTTGGGAAAAATTCAACCAAGAATAATCCTCCAAAGGATGATCCTTCCATTTGACCAGATACTTTAGATATTCTTTGTTTTGTGTCTTCTTGGACACCTCTGTGTCCAAAATCTATTTAATATCCAAAGGTTGTGCTAGAGGAATTTGTTTGATCCATGCTCTCTCTTCATCCTGGGTGTCTCATGTTCATCTCTCTGATATTTATCCTTCATCAACAGTAGTGTATGGGTACATATCTGCCACATTAAATATGGGCGAGATTCCTACTCCCAGAGGTAGCTACAACTCATAAGCATTTGTAGAAAACTTCCGAAGGATTCTACAAGGCCCGATCTTTTTCATCTTTAATTAGTTGTATTCGCCTTTAGGAAACCTCTCCTTGCACAAATGTGTCAGTACTAAGTCTCCTACTTCGAATTGTACCTCCCATATTTTCAAATCTGCATGTTGTTTATACTTTAGGCTGTTGTCTTGTAGCTTCAACTTGACCTGTTCATGTAGATCGTTGATTTATTTTGTGAAATATTTGCCATCAGAACTCCTGCATTCTAGCTGACCCAAATCCCACAACTCAAATAATCCACATGGGTGCATTCCATATAGGATTTGTAAATGACTTATGCTCGTGCTTCTGTTGGGCGAGTCATTGTAAGAAAACTCTGCTTGTGCAAGCACACAGTCCCACCGTCTGGAATTTTCACCAACCAAACTCCTCAACAAATTTCCTAGACTCTTGTTCACAACTTCGGTTTGCCCATCTGACTGTGGATGGTAAGTAGAACTTAAATTTAGTTTGGTGTCTAAATTATTCTACAATGTTCACCAGAAATGGCCTGTGAACTTTAGATCCCTATCCGTGATGATGGCTTCGGCTAGCAATGTAATCAGACTATCTCTGTAAAGAATAAATGAGCTACATGTGTGGCATCACTTGTCTTTCTGCATGGAATTAAATGTGCCATTTTGGTGAAACGATCCACATCCACCATTATGGAATCGAATCCCCATTGTGTCTTTGATAGACCCAAGACAAAGCCCAAGCTGACTGAGTCCGATGGTCTATTTGGAATTGGTAAGGGTGTATACAACCCTGCATTCTAGTTGTGTCCTTTTGCATGTTGACACACTTTACATATGATTACAAACCTCTGTACATCCCTTCGCATTATTGGCCAATAGTAAAAGTGGCTCAGCTAATCCAAGGTCTTACCTATGCCAAAATGTCCAACCAAACCTCCCCTCTGATTTTCCCAGATTAAGTTCTCTCGCATAGAACATTCTAGAATACACAATTGTCCTCCTTTGAACAACAACCCCTCATGCATGTTATAGTCCAACCATGGACTATTATCCCTCAACAGTGGGTTTTGGCGAGCTTCATAAGCTTCCTTAAAATATGCATCCACTTGATACAGGTCTTTGAGATGCTCAAATCCCAATACTTGCATTGCACTTTCTTGAAAGATTAGACTCCTCCTGCTCAACGCATCAGTCACTTTTTTGGCCTGACCACTTATGTGTTTAAAAAAAAAACATAAAAATATGAAATTACTCCACCCACTTCGCGTGTTTATGATTCAGCTTATGCTTCTGCATAATATATTGTAACGCAGAATTGTCTTAAAACAAAAAAAACTCATTAGCCAACAAATAATGTCTCCAATACTTCAATGCTTGGACGACTGCATAAAATTCTTTGTCATAAGATGTATACTTCCGCCTGCTCTAATTTAACTTCTCGCTGAAGTATGCTACTATCTTATCTTCTTGGCTGAGTATTGCACCAATGGCTATCCCACTGGAATCACAATTAACTTGGAAAATTTTGTTGAATTCTAGCAACTTTAGGATTGGTTTTTCTATAATCTTCTTCTTCAAAACTGAAAAATCCTCTCAACAGATTTTGTCCAATAAAAAGGCTGATTTGCCTTCTTAATGGTATCCAACATAGGTGCACAAATATCATTGAAGTTCTTAATAAACTTCTAGTAGAAACTCGCCAATCCATGAAAACTTCTAACGTCAAACAAAATCTTGGGAGATGACCAGCTAACTATGGCTGCAACCTTCTCTGGATCCATCTACAATTCATTCTCAGAGTTTACAAAGTCTATATAAATCAATTATTTCTTGCAAAAATAACATTTTTTCAAATTCATTAACAATTTATTTTGCTACAATTTTTCTAGCATATACCTGACATGCCATAAATGTTCTTCCTTCGTCTTGCTGAAAATAAGTATATCATCTAGATACAAAATCAAAAACTTACCAATGAATTATTTCAACATATCATTCATCAAACACATGAATGTGATGGGTGCATTGATCAGCCCAAATGGCATGACCGACCATTCATACAAGCCTTCATTTGTCTTGAAAGTTGTCTTCCATTCGTCACCTTCTCTAATCCTAATCTGGTGATAGCTGCTTTTCAAATCTATCTTTGAAAAGTGTGTTGTTCCACTCATACAATCCATCATATCATCAATTTGAGGTAAAGGAAACCTATACCTGATAGTGATATTTTTTATCACCCGAGAATGAGTGCACATCCGCCATTCACCTCCTTTCTTGGGAGCTAAAATGGTCATAACGGCACAAGGGCTCAAACTCTCCCAAACTAGTCCTTTATCCAACAATTCTTGCACTTACTTCCTAATCTCCTCATTTTTTTTCGTACTCATCCAGTAAGCAACTTTATTTGGCAAACTGGCTCCTAGAATAAAATCAATGTGGTGACTAATGCTTCGCTTTGGTGGTAATTTATCTGGTAGATCATCTACCACAATACTAAACTCTTGCAGCATGTCCTGTATTTCCACAGGAAAATAAATAATTTCTGTATGCATTAATACTACTCTTGGCCTCCGCACAACTGCATAATTCACTTCATTCTCTTCAATTTGTCGCAAAAACTCCTTTGTGCCTATCAACAATGTTTTATACCACTAGTTATTGCAGTTTCTTCTTATTTCATGGGAACTAGCGTTATCCCATCCTTCACAAATCTATAACAATTCTTCTCCCCATCATGGACGGCCTTTCTATCATATTTCCATGGTCTTCCCAACAGAATATGGCACACATCCATAGGAATAATAACGCAAGTTACCTTGTCCTTGTACTTGCCAATGTGAAACTTCACCTCGCACTGCTCATCAACCAACAGTTGGTGTCCTTTCTACAACCAAGACACCTTATATGGAGTCAGATGCTTCAACTTCTTCAAACCCAATTTATCCACCATCTCAATGGCTACCAGGTTATCAGTGCTTCCATTATCTATAATAAATTTGCAACATTTTCCATGTGACTTACACACAGTCTGGAACAATTCTTTCCTCTGTGTCAGGTTTGTTAGGGTCTCGTGATTTAGCATATTGGTAGACCAAATGCACACGGTAACATCAGACCAGTATTTGGAGTCCTAAGACCTAGCCTTCCTGGACTCAAAGAGGGCTCTCTCTATTTATTTAAAGGATGTGAACTTGTTTGCTTCTAGGGTTTTGAGATTAGGCTAGTTGTTAAGTGTAGGCTTTTTTGTTTGTTTTGGTTGTGTAAGATGATCAAGTAGAATAGGTGGAGTGAGAGGCCTTCAAATCATTGGGCTATGGAGTCAGTGAAATTCATAGATATCTCAACAATGAAATAAGATGCATAACAAGGAAAATCTAGCATGGTCAAATGGATCTTTAAGGCATGTATGAAGTGTAATGAACATAAAGTTTGTGAGCATAGTAGGTGTGTAAGGGCAGTAAAGAATACTTAAACAAATACCTTTTAAACAATATGGTCTCGAATACTGATCAACATAAGGATATAGTCATAAGACATGGCAAAACAATAGCTTTTTTATTATACTTAAGCAAACACGCATTCAAGATGAACAATTCATTGAACCATAGAAAGCAAGAAAATTATCTAACTTCTAGTGATTTCACCAAGGTTTAGAAAACATACAAGATAACATATAACTTTAATCAAAGAAGATGGAACTCCTAAGAATCTATGATCAAGCTACAAATAAATTTAAGGAAACTTCTCAAGCATGGACAAAGGGCATGATCAGAACATGGTCTCTTTGACTAAAACCTAACAAGAAGTACTTCAAAGAGAGATTCCAAAACAGAGTTTTAATAACATCAAATAAGCAGGGCTAACCATAAAACATATTTTAAAACTACTATATTGAACCATTCATGGAAAAAACAAGCATAGGTAGGTCTAAGAAGCAACTAAGAATTCCTTAAACTAACCCAGCAAAGGAAAACATAAAGACAATAGAAAACAGGAAGGACTGAGGTGCCTCAAATGACATTTCTTAGCCTATACTCTTCTGTTCTACTACAACATAGAAGGATAGAAACATAATGAAAACATGAGAAAACAATAACATGAAAGAGAAGCACTTCACCAATAACCGAGCTCAGGTATCCTTCAAGCAATCCTCCTTCATCATCAATCAAAGTAGACCATTCAGAAACTCCACAAGACCAATTTCTTCTTCAAACTGAAGAAAACCATGTATTGCTCTCAAAAATCATCAAATTCCAACCCAAATAATGAGCACAAATGCAGTATTTATCTGCAAAATGAGGAGGTGCTGCTAAACTAGGGTTTAGATTTCATTTATTATAAAGTTTAATATGTTTATGACCTTTGAGACCATGCAAGGCCCAACGCAGAAGTACTTGATTGTGTTTCTCTAGAACAATAACTTCTAACTTAACTTCTAATTTAATATATGTGAAATATTTGACTTTGGGGCTTAGTAACAATTTTACAATAACTGCTGGTAGATGGAAAATATCTCTGACTAATTATAATAACTGTTCGATGCTTTATTGAAGAAAGAAATGCCGTAGGTGGCAAAATACCTTTTGAAAGAGTAACTGCCTATAGGTGTAATTAATACGAATGTGCTTTTGGGCTAATAAAACTCTTGTTTTGTCTTTAAACTCTGTATTTGGGCCTTTAAAATTTGTTTAACCTTTTACTGTCTGTTTCTGCTATTTTTTCTCTTTATTCTGCTTTATCTCTTTTGTGTATTAATCCTTTGATTAACCTTTTTTGATCTTCTTCCTTCATCCCTTAATCATTTAACTGTCTGCCTTTATTTTCTTTAAACTATATTTCGTTGGCTAACCTTTCTGACCTGTCACTAATCTGTGATTAGCCTTCATAATCTCATTTTTGTTGCGTTGCAGTCCTCTAACTGTCTTTATATTTTTTGTGCTCACTATCTGTATGTGTTTTTGATGCAGGGAGGTGTTCCTCCGTGTTGGAGGTTTTTAGATCATGCCCCTGATCATGATTTCAAGGGGTTTAATCTTTCATTCATCGCCTTTGGTTCCCTTTATGAATGAAATGAAGCTTTGGATCATCACCCAGACCTTTACTTAACCATTTTCTGGACCATGGGAATGCTTGGTGAGCCTTTCCGCCATTAAACATGCACAAGACATAAACAATTAACCTTAAAACCATGCAGGATAGGATTTTACTGGGTTTTCTAAGGTTTTGGACTATCAGAGGTCATTTGCAGAGGAGGAAAGGGCATGGGATGTAGTGTTCCGAAGGAAGATTCAACATGAATTCAAACGGAGGAGGGAGGATTTGAAATTTGGTGCGGAGGGATGAGCGGTTTTGGAAATTTGAAGGCGGTTTATCGTGTGGCAAAGGGGTGGTAAACGATTTTTGGGGGTGGCGATGCAATACCATTAGGTGATTTCTGCGTGGTCGGGAGAAACCTCCAATTTCGCGCAGTTCAAGAAACCTTAACCCCAGCGCTACTTTATATGTGATACGGGATTTGGGACATCAGATCTCAAGGAATGAGATCGATGGTGATAGCAAAGCGGGGGAGTGAAGAGCAGGTTTGGAGGTGGAGCGGTGGGGTCAGGCTGCGAGGTGGCATGGCGAGATTTGACTGGGCGGGAAGTTTCGAAGGAGAGCGGACCCAGGGCTTTTATAGTAATAGGCAAAGGTGACCTTGTATAAGGTTTATGAGGGAAATATATAACAAAGGCAGAGGTGGAATCGTTTTCAATGGGGAAGGGCTCATAAGGTAAGCGAATTTAGGGTCATATGAGTGTGAGAGAGTGAGGGCTTAAGGAGAGGGGATAAAAACCTTTAAAGGGTCGGGTTTTTAGTATAAAACAAGGTTTTATAAAATAAAACAAAAAGACCCGATAGGTTTAATATTTTGATTTAAAACGATGTAAAAGAGGATATTTTACATTGTTTTAATATATAAAGTAAAATTAGGAATGGAGGACTCTTTTATGAAGGGTTATGAAGGGAAAAATGGGTTTTTTCAGAGGAGAAAACAGAGTGAATGAGAGTGTGAGTAGGGGGAGTGAAAAATAAGATAAACCAGCCCATGGTGAGTGCTGTTGGAGCAGCAAGGTAAACTTTTTAGAAGGCAAAGAGGAAATATATAGTAAAACATGTTGATTTAGGATAATGAAGGCAGTGAGATTTCTAAAACTCATGATATTCATAAATCTTGTTTTTAGAAATCTGGGACAAGTACTTAGTCATCTTCAAGATAGAAAAAATTATTGATGACTAACAGTGGCTCCACTTGGGGAGGGAATCTCTTTTTCAGGAGGTGTCCAGAATTTCAGATCTCTGGTTTTATGAAGACCAGTGCCTCATCCATTGGGCATATTTTTTCCTCTTTTCATTTGTTGATGCTTCTTTGAAGTTGTGATCTCAATAATCTGAAAAACATGATCACTTCAACTTCATTGCTACCTACCCATCTTACTTCCCTAAAAAAATGTATTCCTTGGGTGCACTTGAATTGGCAAACCCTTGACATTTTTTTTATTTTGAAAACAAAAACAAACTATCTACTTCTACTCTTATCACTTCCAAGAGTTTAGATTATGCTAGTGAACTCTTTTTATTCTCTACCTAGACTAACAAACTGTCAAGATTAAGTTGTATGACAGACTTAATTCTTTATGCTATTGACATGAAATTGAAAACATGGCTTGAATCAAGATTAAGCTATCTGTTTCGCCATGGGTTGTGGCATTGGAACAAGCTACAAAAAAACCTTTATTTTTGTGCAAACAAAACTAGAAATATGAGGGTTGTGAAATATCATTTTCTATGCATCCCCATCTTTCTCTTTGGTTCAGATTTGAGCATGTGG
Source organism: Pinus albicaulis (assembly GCA_034641835.2). NCBI lineage: Eukaryota > Viridiplantae > Streptophyta > Pinopsida > Pinales > Pinaceae > Pinus > Pinus albicaulis. The sequence continues at coordinate 1,597,986,288 of CM076584.1, read as the reverse complement.
AACCAATATCTTTTCTTCTTAATCTACTCTTAATGACAAGTCAAGTTTAGATGCTTTGACCAATTCCCTTTCACTAACCTATCAGCAATAAATTGAAAACATGTTCAGCCATGATTAGGCTAGATGACTGAACAAGACTCTTTTGAACAATAGTGGAATTTAGGCTTGCACAATTTCAGTAGTACTCTTTTTTGGGTATGGGGTTGTGTCTCTTTTTCAAATCTGCCCTCTTTTTCATCTTTTCTCTATTTTTGTGTTTTCATTTTCAAAACAATCTATAACTAAAAGATGCTCAAAGACTGAGCTTATTTGCATGTCTATCTATCATAATCTAATTTATACATGATATACATTCAGCTGGTGAACTCTCTTTTCCAATACAACCAATTAAGCAGATGATTCCATGAGGGACCTTGGTTCAACTTTTTGAGGGTTTTGAAAAAATCAAAAGGCCACTCCCACCTCATTTATGTTGGTGTGTTGAAGTGCACCTCTGATGAGATCTCTCCTTGAGACCTCCCTCTCATCAATAGTCTTCCAAAACCAATGAGGTCTTGGATCTGAAAGTATAAGTTCCTCTTTGAGCTGAGAGGAGCTCATTGAGAAAGTGTCATCTTGAAGGGAGAAGGGGTTTCTCACTGCACGATGTCTACTATCATCCTTCAAGGCTTCAAACCCCAACCTCCAATGTGATATGAAATCCAACAAAATCTCATGAAGATGATGGTTTATTTCCTCCTTGAATTTTTTCATGTTGCACAGCTCAGTGAAACCAAGCTACTCTATGGTAGCAACGGAATTTGACCCTTGGTCATGCAAAAGTAAATCTCCACATTGATCAAAAGAATTTTCTACAACAAGAGATTGTGGAAATCCTTTCATACCTTGATGTGTATTTGGAACTTCTTGTAAGGCTGCAAGAGTTCCTTCCTCCAAAGTGTTGGCTACCCCAAATGTTGATGCATGTGGTTGCTCCTCCATGAGTGTGACAGCGTTATCACAAGTCTCCTCAAGGTGTGGTGTGGCCTCCTCTTCCTTTTCCCTTTCACCATCAAAGGTTTTGATAAACCCTTGGATGAGCTTTGCAAAAATTTTCTCCCTTGCATGGCTCAAGTGGCTGCTCCACCAATCATGGGCTTCACCCTCCAAGTGCAGCACTGAGATTTCAACAAATTCTTTCTCTACTACAAGATGTAGGATGAAAAATGCCTCCAACTCTCTCACCCAAGTTCTTTCTGTAGATGACCCATCAAAGGTAGACAACAAAAATTTATTGCCTCTGATTCCTCTTCCGGTACAGGGTCTCTTCTCTTCTTTTAATTGGATGAAATGAGGAAAATCTAGAGTCTCCTTGAAGGCTCTAGGTCGAGATCTATACTCAACAAGGTAATCACTTAGAATCTGATAATCCAAGTGTCTTCCATGCTCAATGTCTTCTTCTTGATGAGAATAGGAAGTGCATGGTCCTTCCTCTTCTTCTTCTTCAATCTTCTTGACCTATTTGGGGAGGTTCTCTCTGGATCTGAATAATTATGAGAGTAATCTCATATTCTTCAACATTCTGATCTTCTTGGGCTTAGACTCACAGGATGAGCCAAGAAATTTGCTCTGATACCACTGTAATGTTCCCAAATCGGGACAGCTAGCAATCCATGGCTGGAAAACGCATTTTCCAGAAATGGAGGCAGCAGGATTTGATACCAAGACTTGGATCCCTTAGATCAATACATATAATACTGAAATCCAAGATTTGGCACCAAATAAATCCTTCTAGAGTGGTTAAACAATTCTCCCACTACTAGATGTCCTCAGAAAGTGCCTGGTGAGGGACTGCAACAAATGTATGAACATACAATACATAAACAGTGTTATTTTATGAGCTGTGAGACAAGAAGATGTAGATAGCCAACGAATAATGTTATAGCAGAAAAAATAGTACAAGTTCTTGAGGAAACAACCTCTCAAGAAAGGCAATGCAAGCCTCAACAATACATGTACATGGAAATGAAGAAACACAGCTGCATATATGAAACCCTTGGCTATGAAAATGCAGTATATTATGGGTTACTGCTGCAATACAATGTCAATACATGGATATAGCAATTATATAGCTCAAATAAATTAGGGTAGCAAAGCTCTAACCCTTAGAAGCAATAATACATCAATCCTCCAAAGGATTGGCTGAAATACACAAAATGGAAAAAATGTCGGAGTTGTTGGGTAGTTGCAGCAACTCAAATATGGAACTCAATAGAGAAGGCTGAAGATGATGAGAAATCTGAAGTAGAACATCTCCAATGGATCTCCAAAGTGGAAGGCTTATCCTTACACTTGAGATCTCACCCTCCAAACAACCTGCAAACCCTCACTACAGATACTCCATGAAAATAACACAGTCCAAGAGGGTAACTGCGCTGTAGATGGAATAGACTAAATTGGCCAAGTGCAAAGATCTGAAAATAAGCTCCAATGCTTCCAAACTACTCCTCCAAAGGAAATAAAGAGTCTCCCTCTGAAGAACAAGCAATGGAAGAGGTGTTGTGACTTCTCACTGCAACACCCTACAACATAGAGTTATGTTGCTATAGCAATAACGCTATCCTGGAGGAGGATTCTTCGCCTCAAGCCTAAATGTGAGACAAATTAGTACAACTCCTTCAAGAGGCTTCTCAAGAAAGGAGGAGGAATCCTAAATAGGAATTCCCCAACAATTCTTGCTAAACAGCAGAGAATGCACAATTTTCTGAATAGACAATGAAATGAAGAATCATAAGCATGAATAACAATGGCAGCCTTGTCCTCGTTTTAAACACATGAGAGCTCCCTCTCCATGGGCCCCACTCTATTAGGGTTTCCTCCTTCAAGGAATATTCCCTCCTCTATCTCTGTGTTGTCCCATGTAGTGCTTTCCACCTCAAACCCAACGTTGTTTGACTTGGTCAAACTTAACCAAGCCTCTTTGCAAAAGTCTCCTTTCACACATGAAGGTGTGAAATATAGTTCCATGTCTGATACCTTTTCATACTAGAGGGATTTTGTCTATGTTTTTATTTCCATTGGGCCTCCTTACCCAATTATTCATCTCGTAAGTGAAAATAGACAAAATTAATATTCCAATTTATTGAAGGAAAATTTTGGAATATTACAGTCCTCCCCTCCCAAATGTTTCTTGTCCTAAAGAAACTGCAAGGATAGAACTAGAAGGTCTCCACTCAAGGCATGGAGTCAGAAATTTGATGAGGAACATCTCCCTCATGTGGATCCTCCATCCCCAAGAAATCATCCAAAAAAAATGAATCACCTCCCAACATGGTAACTCCTGAAAATCTCCTTCCACCTCAAGCTCCAAAAATGAAGGTGGGCTGAAAAACTGAACTTGGAAAGAATCATAGCTCACCCCATGTTTTCCTTCTCTCCACTCATGATAAGTGTAGAGTGTGTGCTGATCTTGGGCTGCAAAAGTATTGCCCTCAAATGGCAAAGTGAAGAAAAATCCTCCAAAGAATTCTCCTCCAATATTGAAGAACAAGCTAGCACAAAACAATCCATCCATGATGAATAGGAAAATATCATCATAGAGTATCCCAATGAGAATTTTTCTGCAATTTATACATGATGATACATGATACAAACAATGTCTCACAAGGATACAACGCAGTTTCATCCACTGCAATCTCAGAAAGGAATATGGCAAGTGACATACAAAATCCATCACATCTACTAAGGAATAGTAAATGGCTAAATATAACAAACATACAATACCAAACACTTGCCCATGGATGTACAATGGATGAATATCAATCTCATGGTCCACCTCGAAAGAGAACAAACAAGTGGTTGTGGTTTCCATATCCCCTCCCATGCTCCCATTAGAACATGTAACGCAGAAAATTTGGGATTTTTCTCCCCTCAAGGACACATTCAACTCATGTGTCTCTCTCATAATCATGCTTCTCATACAAATATGATCCATATCAGCAAATTAATTCATGACCAGCAACAAAATGAAGGAAATATTGATGGCTTCATGTGGTGCTTGAAGATACAAATAGTCTCCTAGGTGTGCACAGCGTAGTTTTACAAGCTGCTGCTTGAAAAAAGTATAAGGAAAAATGTTTCTTTTTACATGGTCAATCATGCATGTCTTTATATGGTACATGTTTGAGTGCAACAACTGAACATACATGTGATGATAAAATATTTTCCCAAGGCCACATAAGAGATGGTTGCCTCCATCATATAGATTGGCCCAATTATGATCATGGAGCAATGTGACAAGATTGCCCTCTTGTGAAGCAATGCACTACAAAGTAATGGTAGGAGTATGGAAGTCAATGCATGTGGAAACAAAATTCTTACCATATGCCGAAAGTAAGATGGTACATGGATCCATAAATGAGTCCTCCATAGTGTTTTGGCATGCTATGAAGAAGAATGAACCATGTGCTGCAAGAAAATAATCCTCCTCATGCTTGGAAATCCAAGTCAAGAAGAATATGCCATAGTGATAGATGCCTCTATCCACCACTCTATCATCATCATACCTTCCCTATTCACCAAGTGCATACAATGTGAAGTGATCCTGGGGACACTCCATCCATAAATCTCTGCTCCAAGGTGACAGCGCTGTGAGCTCATGCAAATAAGATCCTGTCAATACAAAGCTCTGTTCTTTGACATGCTCCTTGTCAAAGACTCCTCTAATAATGCTGCAAAAAATATGGAATTCTTCCCAAGATGGAAGTGCTTCCAAATCATCATCAAATACCAAGGAGATAATTCCATCTCCTCCTCCTGCAACATCATGAAAAGTGTGAGAGAAAATCTGCTCTTGCTCTCTCAAAAACAAGCAAAGCAACAAAACATTTTGCTGCCTCCCCATACTTCCATCATACAACTCATGTGAGGAAGACATAATGAATGATATGAGTATCACATCAACACCATGCATCCATATTCTAGGCTTCTCAATGATGCAAGTATCCTGCCATCTCTTCTCCATCCCCTTACTCTTAAGAAGAGTGTTTTCCAAGTGATGGCCAAACTCTTTCAAGAGTAACCAGTGCAGCCAAGCCTCTTGCTGCCCGGTATCATAAATTTGCAAGTAGCCTCCTAGCTCCTTTCTCATAAACCACATCCACTCAACCCCTTGTGGATGGCTTCCTTCTTCTCTTCATCTTGGTACTCCTCCCATGAGGGCTACCATCCTCCCAAATCAAATTCCTGTTTTTGCACTTCATGGGTTTTTGAAATGAAATCTTATCAAGGATCAATGAGATCCTATCAAGACCCAAATAGGTGGTAGGAAAAAACCTCCCATCATGATGTGTATGGCTCAAGGAATGTCCAACACAAGCATGAGAGATGTTATCCATCCTAAGATGTCCTCCATATTCTATCTGCTCTTGTGAGAAAGGAAGAAAATCATTGCACTCCATGATGTCACTAGAAAATTTGGCCCAATTTCCAACGGCTACTTCGTCGCTATTCCGACACATAGTCGTCGCAAGAGCAACAGTTCGAGGCCAGATGAACCGTGGTTAGCCATTACGTCGCAATTCTGACGCTTTGAAAAAGTGTCGCAATACCGACACTTTTTTCGTCATTTCCAAACAAATGTCGCTCTTCCGAAGTTTCCCAAACCGTCACTCTTCCGACGTTTGTAAACTGTCGCAATTCCGACGAAATGTGGTCCGACATTTTGAACGTCTCTCTTCTGACGTTTTCATACTGTCGCTCTTCCGACATTTGTAAACTGTCGCCATTTCGACACCTTAAAAAAGTGTCGCAAGACTGACGCTTTTCAAAAGTGTCACAAGACCGATGCTTTGCAGAAACGTCGCAATACCAATGCTTTGCAAAAGCGTCACAATACCGACGCCAGGAAGAACTCACGCTTATAAGGCATCGAAAGAGCGACGCTTTCAAAGCGTCGGTATACCGACGGCGGGTTATATTTAAAAAAAAAAATGAAATCCCTGAATTTATACTACTATGCATTTAGATAACAGTAATCGTGAATCTACAACAAACATTAACTTCATAGATCCTTAACAAAAAAACACTGCTCTTCAGCTCTTCTAATCGCTGCCCACTACCCGCCTTAACTGCAATTCACAATCTATAAAACGATTTAATTGTTGTGTTCATATGCCTTCGTGACTTTGATGTGGGAGGCTTCTACTCTTTTCCTTCGCTACAATTTCACTATTATGATATTCTTGCTTAACAACCTTGCTCCAGGTTCTGAAATGTTCCTCCTTTTATTTGAACGAGACTCCTCTATCATCCAGGTGCACGATGATGCAAACAGAGTTCTACACAAATCCGGTATTTTCAATTATCTTATCACAACTACGTACCCATCCAAAACAGACGCTCAGTAAAAGAATTCAAAAGTAGACAATTTTTATTTGATATTCAAATATATCATCGCAGAGATTAATTACAACAACCAATGCAACATCTTTCTATGGCACAGGCTTGAATATATGTTCCCTGAAGCAGCTCAGACCTCTCGTAAGGCATGGTTTCTGTTGAAAAGTATTATGGTACCACAGTTCGGATCTTGGCACAGTGAAATACACAACTTCAGATATTTCTATGACTCTACTGTGGTAACTCGGTTAATCTTATGGAGGACTTATCTATCAGACTTATCTATGGGACTAAACATTTATTGCTATAGGACGGGACCTAATGCTACAAAATCTAACCTACAATGTCACCAGATGGAAACCTAACATACTACAGGTCCAGGGTAAAATAGAATAACATTATACAATATGGAGGTGACTACTATGAGGTTGTCCTGCTGCACTATATCTGATCAAAGTGAACATTGAAAACATGATATGCAGCATGTGACAATAAGACGGTGACTCTTATAAGGACCATGATGGTTAATAGACAGTGATCTTACATCAGCTATTGATAGTGACCTAAATTAGGCTTGTTGGGCAAGCAAAAGTTGTTGGCCCCTAGGTGGCCTGATGTATTGCATCTCATTGTATCTCTTTCTGCTGAACTCTTGATATTAATCGAATAATAAGAAGAATTAAGTTTGGGTTTTCCCCCTTGTGGGGTTTTTCCCTAGTCTCCGACCTAAACACTGGTGTCCTTATTGTCTCCACTATTATTCTATTGTTCCTTACTGTTACATTGCATTACCATTATGTATACTGCTGATAATGGTGGAAGGAAATTATTGTGATAATTTATTCACCTATATGTTCAATAGGAGAGACAAAAAAAACATTCAGACTTGTTCATATAAAGAAACTTCTGCCAATATAATGCTTTAAAAGTTCATTTAACCAGTAAGATTATAACCAACTGCATTGATTTCTCAGTTTAGAATATTGAAACAAGTTACAAAAACAAAACTAAAAAAGGAGCCATAGAGAACAAGATGACTGTAGAAAACACCATACATCTTTGCAAATAAACATAGACTAAAATGGTACTCCTATCCATAGCTTGACTAAATCACTTGATTCAAAGAATCTTTTTTCTAGATAAAAAGTGAGATGCAAGATAGATGTTACTCTCACTTCTTTTCAATCTCTCTATAAAGTTGGGCTTCTTTTACACATTTATTCTAGTTTTAGATGATATATTATTTGTTTGTTCCCCTCTAAAAAAACAACTTAGAAAATGACAAACACACTTACCACAAGTCCATGTGCTCTAAGAAAGTTGAAGGCTACAAAGACATCAAATTCATTATAACCAAAATCCCCAATGAACCAAGATATGTTTATGGTAACTAGAACAGTTCCATAAAGTTAGCTTAGAAATTGTCAAATAAGAGGGATGCAAACCATTTCCATTGTTTTCTATTTATGGGGGATTGTGAGAGATGTTTGGGGTAATAGAAGCTTATACACAATGTAGCCATGCGAGAAATTTTAATCCAGTGACCAGGTGCTCAATTTTGTTTGCATGGTGTTCAAAGGTTTAGAGTTTATGATTTGACAATATAAGCAGTTCGAGAAATATTCATGCATTTTTATTGATCTTGACTCTTGAACACCAAAAGACTGAATGATATGGTCAAGCAACCTAAGAGAGCTACACTAACTCGAATCAGTTATCTCAGTCAATTTCCAGATCTTTCTCTTGTCTGTAACCTCATTTAGAAGCCTTGGTCTAACATCTGGGGTCCAAATGCTGTCTATACTGCTCTGCACACATGTTTTCTCGAGTGTCAGATAATTGTAAGACTACACAGACCGTATCATCCTATTCCTATAAAAGATATGCCAAAATGATGGCCAATAGAGCATTTATAAGAGAAAAACAAAATCCTATGCTATATGGAAACTTGAAAACAACAATATCTGTACTCTGGAGTAAAAGTTTAGACACTGATAAGATATACCGTTGCATGGGATAAACTAAACTGAATATGGCTGGGAAAATATTCTAGACTCTAAAGAAATAATTCTAGGAGAAATTTCTTACAAACTTGGTCATTGACACTGTAGGTGGAAGTCTCTCTGAACGTTCTATAACACCGGGAAGGGAACCAGGAGCAACGAAAATTAAAGTCTACATAATAAAAATGATCTAGTTAGATTTTAAACTTTACCATTAATTAGCAGTGCATGTACATAGTAAATGTTCATGGAATCAATTTACCTTTGTTTCCAAGCGAAATCCAATTGGCTAAGATCTTTATGTTATGTCATTCGTTGTGACTACCAACAGGGAACCATCTTTACTGAAACAAAGGTGAGGACTAGAATTGAACATTTTGGAAAATAACACAAGGATTATACATTGAGATGTGATTAAGAAAACTTGAAATAATGTGTTGAACTTGAAACATTTTTTTCTCAAAATCACTATCTCTCAAACTCTAAAATAAGCCATCCTCATCTTCAAAAATAACTTTTGACCGAACTACCCTCAACCTCAATTGTTACTTCTGACCGAACTACCCTCAACATTAATTGTTGTCATGATCTTGGTGCTATCCATGTCCCAGAACTTTATTTGAAATTCATCAGCAACTGCCAAGAATATATTCCTATTTTTATCAAAGTAAATTGCACAACACCTAAGGAACGCTTCCTAAAACTAGAATATGTCCTCTTGATTTTTCCCTCACTTTCATTCCACTTTGTCACCAACATTTGTTCCAACTGATCGATAAAGCCAGTGATGCAAATTTGAACCACTAGCCAGTGTGAACATACTTATAAAGATAAAAGGTACACCTTCCAAATTGACTTTAGGAATTTATTTGAATGAAGAATTGTATTGAATGGAATTTGAAATCACCTAGCAAAATTTTTTGCTACAGAGAATGGAAATCCATACTCATAACATTTGAACCCTGATTGAGAGTTCTTGCCCACGGTCTTTGGCAGGTCATCTTGTGAGTACATGTTAAGAAGATGAGTTGGGCCTGGGCCTCGGTAGGTCACCTACAATTAGAAAGTAAGAATTCTTAGTTTGTAGAAAATACATGCTCTATAGAATAACTGACAAATCATACTCAAAATTGAACACATACAATAGTCAATGGACCTTGTAGAAAAACCAAGAAACCTGAAACAAACAAAAAGTAAAAGAGAATTTAGCATTAAGTTGTGACTCAATTAAGAGTAATGAGCACATGGACTGCAAACAGACAATTTCAATCCATCATATACTAACATTTCAATCTTAATTAATGCTCTGTATGTACCTCCTCGGACTGATCACCCCAGATGTGCTTCATGAGGTTTTCAGAATCAGCAGATTGATATTCTACAATAGGACCATTTGATGGTGGAGTCCTAGGTTCATTTTAGGAAAGTAGTTGATACAATTCACAGAATGAGAAGTCAAAATATGCTCTATTTGGAAAACTCTGTTATAGAAACAATAAAAATATTTCTGACATATCTGAACAGAAAGGGCCTACTAAATCATCCCACTTCAAAGGACAAATTGTTCTCTCTTATTCCATATTTCCTACTCAAAAATATTCAAGCATGCCATACAATTTTTCCAAGAGATAACATGGTGTTAGCCTACCAAAGAGAATTTTACAAAATATAGTAAATTAAACTCACCTACATTTGGGGGTGGTGCAAGAGACACTGGTCCAGCAGAGTGTGGAGCAGCTGGATTAGAATCTTCCATCCATCCCAAAAGACTACTGGAAGAAGCACCATCAGTAAGGAAAGGATGAAATAGAAGATGCAATATACAATATGTTAGATAGAAGATGCTAACAAAACATCCTAAAATGGCTCAATAAAGGATTGCCAAGAATTTTCAACTTATCAACCTTCTAATCATCAAATGAGTATGTTGCAACAGAGTAGAGATCAAGTTGTAGCATCTTTCATGTTGGTATGTCTATAGACTCTGTACCATATTGTGCAATGTGAAGCCAAGTCTTTTTGTTAGGATGCAGTTGTTGTGAAGGCAATCTTGCTGCATGTCATCAATTTAGATAGGTTGTGATTTAAACAATGTAGTCTTGGAATAAATAGCATATAATGCAGGGGGGACAATTTCGTTGTTGCATTTACTGTTCATTAGTTAGCACTAAAATACTCAACAAAATTTCCATGACAACTTCTCTGTACCTATCCCAGTGTCTATTGGTGATTTGAAACGTCTATAATAATATATTGTATCAATACTCCAGAGAGAAATATGCACCAGTCAAACTAAATACCAAGGTGGAGGTTGACACAATGGTTGAACTTGTGACATTTATAGAGAGGCTTGCTCTCAATGGAGGGAAGCCCAGGCACTTAAGATGTCTCTGCAAGAAATACCCCACAAACTTATGCTTTCCTCCCTTCTGGCAATAGTGCTTATGATTACAAAAATGTGGATCTTCCACCTTTGGAAGATACTTCAGGCTCAAGAAAAGTTGAAAATGGAAATTTGGAGGTCATTTTGTTGAGTGTGGACAGTCATGTAATGACAGCACCTATCTCATCATTTAAGCATGTAGAGAGTGGCAATTTATGTGAAACTCAAGTAAATATTGTTGATGGTCAGGATTCTTGTAAAGAATCTAGAGAGAACCAAACCTATAGGCTAGGTGGTGGATGTCCACAGAAAGTTCATTAGGCACAAAGATCAGTTCAGTGGTACACAAATAACCTTAAATATATAGTGACTTATGTATATATTGTGTCAACTATTTGAAACAAGTCCATGCTAGTTTACGCACTGCTTTGACTACTGGGTACCTTGTCAACCATTTAAGGTTCAAATTTAAGGATGAAACTTATACAACAAATATAATGCTTGTTGCTACCCGTGCTTCAAAAAATGGCATGGACACATTAGTTTTAGCTTTCAGGATGTTTTTTCGACATCTTCTATCTATCATATTGCATATGACATGAGTTTTTTCAGTCTAAAAATGGCTCAATAAAGGATTGCCAAGAATTGTTAACTTATCAACCTTCTAATCAGCAAATGATATAGGCCATATGTAGCCTCCTTCTACAAAGTCATGTAGCTGATATTTTGATTGTAAGTTGCAACAGAGTAGATCAAGTTGTGGCATCTTTCATGTTGGTATGTCTATACTATATTGTGCAATGTGAAGCCAAGTCTTTTTATTAAGTTGCAGCTCTTGTGAAGGCAATACACTAAACTCATTACAGGTGATCAAAGGCTAAATCTTCAACTTCTCTTAGTGGTGGTTGAGAAATCCACTAGTAGGGATGGAGTTGACAAAACAGAGGTTGATAAAATTATGCTATCATTGAATATGCATTCTTTGGATAGAATTTCACATGTTAGTTAAAGAAATGGTGAAGTTTTCATCTCTATTTTTTAGCACAATTTGATATTTTCACATAAGAAAATGGGGAACAAGTTGCTAAGTAGCAACTCAAAATTTCCTCCTACTGGTGAAGGTAATGATGAAAAACTACAGCTTCTGATGGGATCTGATAACATAGTGGATTCATATTTTTTGCCACCAGAAATTCCAGGAACCAACAAGACTCCTTGTATTATTCCTTTTGTAGTAGAATTAGCAAATGGAAGTGGTATACAAAATTCTTGTATTCACTTAAGAGTCTTCAATAATGGAGACTATTTCCAGTGCAACACTAGATTCAACCAGTCAAACTAAATACCAAGGTGGAGGTTAACACAATGGTTGCGATTATTATAATTAAGCTTCCTTTTTTTCAATGGAGAGAAGCTCAGGCACTTAAGATGTCTCTGCAACATTGTTGACTCAGAGAGAGATTGAAAAGGAAATAGTCATTTTACTGACACTTCTCATGAAGTAAAAATTCAAGGTCGTCGTGAGAATGATGTCGACTCATTTTGGTGACAATTTGGTGAACATTACTGAGAATAATACTCCATAGATAAATATGCAACATCCTTGACATAGAGACAGATTGGAAAGGAAATAGTCATTTTACTGACACTTCTCGTGAAATAACAATTCAGGGTCACCATGAGAATGATGCCCGAGATTCCAATGAATGTTTCCTTCAGACAGATGTAAATGTAATGATAGAACCTATTTTTTGAACCTAAACTGAATATTGTAATTGGTAAAGATTCTTGTAAAGAATATGGAGAGAGAATAGACTTTGTAGGCCAGGTGGTGAATGGATCCACTAAATATGAAATAGATAACCATGATATGGAATGGAGAGAAATCTCTAGTCAACAAAATGCAGATCAGAATACAGGACTGATAGTGAATGTTACTGCTACTAAAATCTCCAGAGGAATATGCAAAGTCAGTATGAAATTAGTATTTATTGAGAGATTGCAAAGGAAATATATAGTTTATTGCAATGTCTCGTGAAATAACAAACCAAGGTCAGTATGAAATTAGTATTTATAGAGAGATTGCAAAGGAAATAGATAGTTTATTGACATGTCTCGTGAAATAACAAACCAAGGTCAGTATGAAATTAGTATTTCTAGATTTGTCCCTCACTATAGAGATTGCAAAGGAAATAGATAGTTTATTGACATGTCTCATGAAATAGCAATCCACAGTCATGGTAACAACAATGCCAAAGAATACAATGAATGTTACCTTCAGACAAATGTAAATGCTTGTGACATGTCAATAACTAAGAGTGAACTTGAGTTTGCATTTAATGATGAAGTAAAGCCCCCCCTCCTACATTGAACTTCTAGAGATTTTTGGGAAGGATACTACCTCTCTGAGACCAGAGTGAACTTGAGTTTTCATTTAATGATGAAGTAAATCCCCCCTCCTACATTGAACTTCTAGAGAGTTTTGGGAAGGAGACTACCTCTCTAAGATCAGTTTTTTTTTTTTTTTTTGCTAGCTTATGGTGCACAAAAGAATCTTGATAGTGGAGAATCTCTGAAAGAGGGGTAATCAAGTGCCCACCAAATGTACTATATGTCAATCAGAAGAAGAAATTTCCCACATCTATTTTTAGTTTGTCTCTTCACCAAACAAGTTTAGAACTACACCATTAAGGATCTCAGCATTCAAGTGGGCAAAGGAATTGAGGCAACTAAGCCTTTCATGGAAAAAAAAATCCTATGGCCAAAAAACTAAACAACAAACAAATGATGGTGAAAGCATGGAAGGACATCCAAAAATACATCTCATGGAAAATATGCATGGTCGGGAATCATGTTCTCTTTCAAAATAAAGCCCCCAGACCCAAGATAGTGGCGGACCAGGAAATAGCTCTTCTAAATGAGAAAATACTCTGGTACTTGCTTGTGGACAGAGTTACAAACAAAAAATGCCTAACATTTAGAAATCATAAGTCACAAGTGAGAAGATAAATGATTGGTTTTGCAAAGTGTTTTGAAAATAAGGCTATTTAAGAAGTTGTATTTATCACATTTAAGTCTACAGCTGCAAAGGAAAATGATCATTAACAGAAAACTATGTTCAAAGCAGCAAATGATTATAGATAACGTTATATGCTGCCAATAATCTTTAGTATTAATCTGTAAAGACATTCTGATAAAGGGTTAGCTCTATAAAGAAATTTTAAGAGATGATGGACTTCACCCTACAGCTATTTGCATTCTAGATAACTTGAGGTAGCCATGTGCTTAAAGGGTTCATATTTTTATACCAAAAGGCCTGGCATATCTCAAATATTAGGTAAGATGCCAGAGAGCGATGTTCTCTCACAGAATGCAATTAATGAAGGATATGCACAAAATGTCATGCTCTCTTTCAAAATAAAGTCCCCAGACACAAGATAGTGGTCTGGGGCATGAAAGAGCTCTTCTAAATGAGAAAATACTCTAGTACTTTCTTGTGGACAAAGTTACAAACAAAAAATTCCTAACATTTAGAAATCATAAGTCACATGTGAGAATAAATGATTGGTTTTGCAAAGTGTTTTGAAAATAAGACTATTTAAGCAGCTGTATTGATCACATTTAAGTCTACAGCTACAAAAGAAAATGATCATTAATAGAAAATTATGTTCAAAGCAGAAAATGCTTATGGATAACGTTACCTGTTGCCAGTAATCTTTAATCTTAATCTATAAAGACAATCTGATAAAGAGTTAACTCTATAAAGAATTCTAAGAGATGATGGACTTCACCCTACAGCTGTTTGCATTCTAGATAACTTGAGGTAGCCATGTGCTTAAAGTTTGTGATATTTTTACACCAAAAGGCTTGACAGATCTCAAATATTAGGTAAGATGCTAGAGAGCGATGTTGTCTCACGGAATGCAATTAATGCAGGATATGCAAAAAATGGAGACAGTGAAAATTCCTTAAAACTCTTTCTAGCCAAATGTTGCTAGCTAGAATGAAGTCAAACAAATTCATTTTTCCCACTGTTGTCAGTGAATGTATGGCATTGAAGGATACAAATGTTGATAGACATCTGTAATCTGTAGGTGGAGTTCATCTGGATCAATCCTACCTTGATACATGTATAATCTGACTCTTTTCCCTTAATAAACACATTACTCAATTGTTTGAATCTTCATTTCGAGGAGTCACAAGTCAGGTTTGGCATTAATAATGTCAAAATATGAAACAAAATTTTCCAACAGCCTGATTAAAAGTGCAGTAGTTCTTGGCATATAAACTCTTGCAAATGTGCGAAGTGCTAGTTAAACTATCCCAATCCAGTGCATATAAATCCTTGTCGTATGCTAAAACCTGTTTTGACTAATTCATAATGACAATTGCTTGAAAGCATTCGGTGAATTTGAAGTAATCTAAAAGAGACATGGTATTTTGGCATCAATAAATCTGAAGAAACCAACTATGAAAATCTTAGTCACTGTTTTGGAGAGATGATGGTTTGTCTGAGTTCCCTTTGTGAGTATTACAGGTGTGAACTACTATAATACTCCTTACTAATATATGTTAAGACTCAACATGGCTATAAATGAAGGAGATTGCTACGCATCAACATCAAAATCAACATGTTTTCAAGTAGGAGCTGCCTAATTTTGTAACAAACTTTTCTCTGGATGTCAAAATTTGTGGACACTGAAGATTACTCAGGTGATGCCTGAAATTTCCATTGAATTCCTATAAGAATCTTAGATTTGTGACAGAAATACTTTTGATAATATATTAGCTTACTCCTTTTAATTTTGTCTCATTCAACTAATAAAAATGTTTCAAGGAGTATAATGAAAACTAGATTATGTGTGAAGCATAAAATAATCATTGATGCTAGACTTGGAAGTTAAGAAGTATAATAAGAAGTAGATACACTTCTCTAAAGCATAATACCATTTTTATGAAGCATAAGAAAATCATTGATGCTAGACTTGGAAGTTCGAATAAGACGAGATAAAACAATGAAAAAGACATTCCATTACTTGCATGAAATATGAGTATCGCCTTTTACCAGTAAGCTGGGAGCAAGGTCTAGATTTTGACTGGCATCGATTCTTGTGAACTCAAATTTCACTAAAAACATATTTTTTTGTATGGTTCTTCAGCACATGGTTAAAAATGATAATGCATCAAAATCTATTTTTTTGGGCCGAATACATAAGTAATCAAAAATTATCTTTACCAAGTTATTCACTTCATCAAAAGTCTGATCTTCACATGTGACACTTTTTCTAGGGATAAATATCAAGTGGGTTGTGACATTTTAAAACTTGGTTCACGGTGAAGTGCCCAAAAGGCAAGTCTATCAAAGCATTTGCGACCTGTGTCATTTCATAGTAGCGGATGATTTGATATCATAATGGAGGTGCTCCAATTCAAGTAGTGTAGAAGAGGCAAGAGTCTACAAGGCAGATCCAAACTTTGGAGAAGAGCAAGGTAGATCTTGGGAAGAATGAAGAATTTGGGAATCCGGGATCTCTTCCAGAGGCCATGATACCAAAGGTTTGTCCTATTTGTAGATCTTTCTCATCTACATCCAATATAGCCTTAAATGCCCACATAGATCACTGTCTATCAGGTGAGTCAAATGCTAAAAAATATGAAACAAAGTTTTCCAAGCCTAAAGTGAAGGTGAGAAAAAAATGATCAATCCTAGATATAATTGTTGTGGCACCTGTTTGCATGCTAGAGGATTTGGATTACAATACTAGCAAAGAGCAATCGACTGTTGATGCACATCCATTTCCTTTGGATCAGCTCAATCTCAGAGACACCACCAAGCAGAGGCAACATCAATGCAAAGATCTCAACATTTCAAAATTAATGCAAAGATATTGCGTAGTGGTAATGCATGTATTTCAAAAGAAACAAATAACAATGCAAATTCTAACCCATTCGAATAACCACTGTAGCAAGGGTTTACATCTAATTAGATCCAATCCGTATATCGATGGAAAAAATTAATATAATTACATTTTCCGTAGCAGAGGAAAGTTTGCGAAAACAGAAAAGGAATTTAACCTTACTTGAGCCACACCAGAGTAACTGTGCTGCCCACGAACCGATCATCTAATATTCTAGTTCTAGTAGTAGTGGAGTTCAACAATGAAAATAGTATCTACAATCCAAGTTATCTCATCCCTAAGCCCCTCCAGTTGAAGAGCTCTGCCTGAGCTTTTTTTATAACATTTGCGGGCAGAGTCGCTGGCCCTACAGCGAAATTGAACATGTGACCTTCATCTTGCACTGGATCTAAGAATCATGTTCGTGGGGTTGCAGAAGATGGTGCCACGACTGTGCATGTGATAGACAGGGTTTTTGCTATGCATCCTCCCTCCTTCCCTGGACAAACCATGCAGTCGGAGGGAAATGTTTGAAATTTAAATTTTGAAGAGGGAAATGAATTAAAACTTTTGACTTAATAAAGGGTAATAGCATATAAGTGTCGCTATTGCGATGCCTTCTTCCAAACGTCGCAATTGCGAGACTTAGACAAAGTGTCGCAATTGCAACGTTTGGAAGAAGCCATCACAATAGCGACACTTTGGGGTGTAGTGTCGGTATTGCGACGGATTCCTCCAAACGTCGCAATTGCGACACTTTGTCTAAGTGTCAGTATTGCGACACTTGTCTCTAAACATCGGTATAGTGATGGTTTCGGGCGGGATTTGAAAATTTTGAAAAAAATTGGGGAAATTTCCGACATTTGGTCAAAAGTGTCGAAACCAAGTGTCGGAATTTTTCGCCAAATGTACTAGTGTGTGTTGAAGTGCACCTCTGATGAGATCTCTCCTTGAGACCTCCCTCTCATCAATAGTCTTCCAAAACCAATGAGGTCTTGGATCTAAAAGTATAAGTTCCTCTTTGAGCTGAGAGGAGCTCATTGAGAAAGTGTCATCTTGAAGGGAGAAGGGGTTTCTCACTGCACGATGTCTACTATCATCCTTCAAGGCTTCAAACCCCAACCTCCAATGTGATATGCAATCCAACAAAATCTCATGAAGATGATGGTTTATTTCCTCCTTGAATTTTTTCATGTTGCACAGCTTAGTGAAACCAAGCTACTCTATGGTAGCAATGGAATTTGACCCTTGGTCATGCAAAATTAAATCTCCACATTGATCAAAAGAATTTTCTACAACAAGAGATTGTGGAAATCCTTTCATACCTTGATGTGTATTTGGAACTTCTTGTAAGGCTGCAAGAGTTCCTTCCTCCAAAGTGTTGGCTACCCCAAATGTTGATGCATGTGGCTGCTCCTCCATGAGTGTGACAGCGTTATCACAAGTCTCCTCAAGGGGTGGTGTGGCCTCCTCTTCCTTTTCCCTTTCACCATCAAAGGTTTTGATAAACCTTTGGATGAGCTTTGCAAAAATTTTCTCCCTTGCATGGCTCAAGTGGCTGCTCCACCAATCATGGGCTTCACCCTCCAAGTGCAGCGCTAAGATTTCAACAAATTCTTTCTCTACTACAAGATGTAGGATGAAAAATGCCTCCAACTCTCTCACCCAAGTTCTTTCTGTAGATGACCCATCAAAGGTAGACAACAAAAATTTATTGCCTCTGATTCCTCTTCCGGTACAGGGTCTCTTCTCTTCTTTTAACTGGATGAAATGAGGAAAATCTAGAGTCTCCTTGAAGGCTCTAGGTCGAGATCTATACTCAACAAGGTAATCACTTAGAATCTGATAATCCAACTGTCTTCCATGCTCAATGTCTTCTTCTTGATGAGAATAGGAAGTGCATGGTCCTTCCTCTTCTTTTTCTTCAATCTTCTTGACCTCTTTGGGGAAGTTCTCTCTGGATCTGAATAATGATGAGAGAAATCTCATCTTCTTCAACATTCTGATTTTCTTGGGCTTAGACTCACAGGATGAGCCAAGAAAGTTGCTCTGATACCACTGTAATGTTCCCAAATCGGGACAGCTAGCAATCCATGGCTAGAAAACGCATTTTTTAGAAATGGAGGTAGCAGGATTTGATACCAAGACCTGGATCCCTTAGATCAATACATCTAAGACTGAAATCCAAGATTTGGGACCAAATAAATCCTTCTAGAGTGGTTAAACAGTTCTCCCACTGCTAGATGTCCTCAGAAAGTGCCCGGTGAGGGACTGTAACAAATGTATGAACATACAATATATCAACAACGTTATTTTATGAGCTGTGAAATAAGAAGATGTAGATAGCCAAAAAATAATGTTATAGCAGCAAAAAGAGTACAAGTTCTTTAGGAAACAACCTCTCAAGAAAGGCAATGCAAGCCTCAACAATACATGTACATGGAAATGAAGAAACATAGCTGCATATATGAAACCCTTGGCTATGACAGCGCAATATATTATGGGTTACTGCTGCAATACAATGTCAATACATGCATATAGAAATTATGTAGCTCAAATACATTAGGGGAGAAAATCTCTAACCCTTAGAAGCAATAATATATCAATCCTCCAAAGGATTGGCTGAAATACACAAAATGGAAAAAATATCGGAGTTGCTGGGTAGCTGCAGCAACTCAAATCTGGAACCCAATAGAGAAGGCTGAAGACGATGAGAAATCTGAAGTAGACCATCTCCAATGGATCTCCAAAGTGGAAGGCTGATCCTTACACTTGAGATCTCACCCTCCAAACAACCTGCAAACCCTCACTACAGATACTCCATGAAAATAACGCAGTCCAAGAGGGTAACTGTGCTGTAGGCAGAATAAAATGAATTGGCCAAGTGCCAAGATCTACAAATAAGCTCCAATGCTTCCAAACTAATCCTCCAAAGGAAATAAAGAGTCTCCCTCTAAAGAACAGGCAATGTAAGAGGTGTTGTGACTTCTCACTGCAACACCCTACAGCACAGAGTTATGCTGCTGCAGCAATAACGTTGTCCTAGAGGAGGATGCTTGGCCTCAAGACTAAATGTGAGACAAATCAGTACAACTCCTTCAAGAGGCTTCTCAAGAAAGGAGGAGGAATCCTAAACAGTAATTCCCTAGAAATTCTTGCTAAACAGCAGAGAATGCACAATTGTCTGAATAGACAATGAAATGAAGAATCATAAGCATGAATAAAAATGGCGGCCTTGTCCTCATTTTAAACACATGAGAGCTCCCTCTCCATGGGCCCCACTCTATTAGGGTTTCCTCCTTCAAGGAATATTCCCTCCTCTATCTCTGTGCTGTCCCATGTAGTGCTTTCCACCTCATACCCAACGCTATTTGACTTGGTCAAACTTAACCAAGCCTCTTTGCAAAAGTCTCCTTTCACACATGAAGGTGCGAAATCTAGTTCCATGGCTGATCACTTCTCATACTAGAGGGATTTTATCTATGTTTTTATTGCCATTGGGCCTCCTTACCCAATTATTCATCTCCTAAGTGAAAATAGACAAAATTAATATTCCAATTTATTGAAGGAAAATTTTGGAATATTAGAGTAGAACAAATTGTTCTCCCAACCACTTGAGCTACTAACCCAAGAGAATCCTATCAAATAATAGTTAATATATTTTATCAAGATCCAATAAGAGTATCAAATGAAAATACATCTTATATAATGCATACACAATGCTACAATGGATGGGTTTCAAGTCAAAGCTAAATTACTAGACAAAATAATTTTGTCACAATGTATGAAACATTAAGTAAGAAAGAGGGTAAGATTTGGCCATGTTTATTAGCCCCTGTCTCCACCATGGACTATATTTTTCACCTAGAAATGAAAAACCTTGAATTAATATTAAATCATACTGTTTTAGAAAGATATCCAAAGTTAATTTAAATTATTTAATTAATATATGGGCGAAAACGCGAAGTTGGGAAACACTTTTTGGCATGAGATAGAATTAGGGAGGATTTTTTAATTTCTCGGCCGAGAAAAAAAGTCAACTAAATTTCTCGGCTGAGAGTTTTCAAAACTCTCGTCCGAGAGATTTTAAATATTTCGTATTTTCTCGGACAAGAGTTTTGAAAACTCTCGGCTGAGAGTTGTGTCACAAAACTCTCGACCGCAAACTCTCGGCCGAGAGTTTTTAAAACTTTTGCCCGGGAGTTTTCCCGTGCATAAATTGGTTTAAAAATCTCGGCCGAGAGTTTTAAAAATTTCTCGGCCGAGAGTTTTCCTCGGCCGAGAGTTTCTGGTCAACAAAAAACTCAGAAAACTCTGCAGTTTTGAGAAACCTGCAACTTTGGAGGGACAGAACACCTACAAAAACAAAATGTTATATGTCGGACTTAGTACCATTAGATTCGTCTCTAAATCTAGTTTTTGATGATGTGAGATTTATGGAGTTTCATTAAAAAATTCAATTTTTTATTAATTTTTTACTAAACTATGTCACTATGGAATTTCATTGTTCGAAAAATTGCACTGAATGAAAATTCAATAACTTTCAAACGAGGACACCAAAAAATTTAAAAAAATCATAGTGCACTTCCTCTCTCTGTCTACTTCAAAAGGGTACTCTCATTTTTCTTATTGACGATCACATTGAAAAGAAAATCAAAGGATAATAAAATGTACTGAAACATCACTGTTTTTTGTCTTCGTCCATTTCAAAAAATAATAAAAAATAGTGATTTGATCCGAAAATTACCAAAAAATAGTCTGTGCACTAGTGCAATATATGCAGATTATGATGCTATGGTTTTTTTCCAAAAAATGAATAACCTTCCCTACAAAAAGTAAAGGATAATAAAGTGACTATTTATGTTTGCCTGAAAATTTCAAGTATATGCAGTTAGTAAACAACAAATTTACCCCTCTATATGTCAATATTTTTTTTTAAAAAAAATATCGGTATGGAGGTAAGGCAATTCTCTACAATTCTTGTTTTTATGTCAAAGCATAATTTGCGATAAAAATATGAGTTTAGTGGATTTGAAGTTGAAAAACATAGAAAATTACAATTTTCAACGTCAAAAAAGGGCAAAAAGTGTTTCCCAACTTCACATTTTCACCCATTTATACCTTATCTTGCGCTCATCCCAAGGTCTGCAAACCTTTGTTTGAGACTCCTAGATTTTACCTTTATCCCATTACAACTCATGAAGGTACTTTTACCTGCCCCAAAGCCCCTTGACTATGCATTCTTAGCGTGCACGACTCAAAACTACAAAAGGATACTATTATTTACTAAAAAATGTAGTCCTAAGGGACCCTGCTCCAACAAATTTCTTACCTGAAAAATACTCCTCTAGTATACCCATTCCGAGTATTCGATGAGGACATATGTTCTGCAAAAATACTATTTTATTGCATGCCTCTGCCCACATATGCAACAGTAGGCGTTAATCATGCAACATAGATTGTGTTGCTCCCACAATAGTTTTTTTCTTTCTCTCTACAACCCCATTTTTTTGTGGGTTATGAGGTGCAATAAATTCTCTTCAAATTCCTTTTGAGGCACAATTTTTTTTGAATTCATTAGAAATTTATTCTCCACCATTTTCTGTCCTCATAGCCTTCACCCTCTTCCCTATATCTTTCTTGAAAAGTGCCTTAAACTCACAAAACTTGGAGAACATCTGCTATTTCTTCTACATGAAGAAAATCCAACACTTTCTTGAAAATTCATAAAAAAAAATCACATAATACATGTGCTTTGCTATGGAAGCTATTGAGAATGATCCACATACATCTGAGTGAACTATCTCAAGGATTTCTGCTGCTCGGCTTTCCTTATCGTGAAATGCGGCCTTTCCATACTTCCCCATAGTACACCCTTTGCATGTATCTCTCTGTGTAAGTGTACCATTTGGAAGCCTTGTATAAATCTGTTGCATGATCCTCAAAGCGCTGCGGTGAAGATGGCCCAGCCTCCTCTGCCACAACTCACCGATGTCTTGACTCACCACCTTCTCTTCTTTACTACTAAATGATGCATAATCATCCAAATAAATTTTTTAGAGGTTCTTCACTTGAACCCCAATATTGTTCACCTGTACCATCGCTTTATGATAAAGAAACGCCTTTCCTTCAATGAAAATCACATCATATTGTCCTATGGAGGCTCAAGACAATATGGTCCCGAACTCCCTCTAACAATATCCTTCTTGCTTTCGCAACATTATTCTTCCATGCATTAAGAAGTTGAGCATCTGTTGCTGCGGGTTATGGGACGTCATCATCTATGAAATATTTTAGTCCAATTTCCTCAAGCACTGACTCCATCCTTTCCTTCCATGCAATATAATTTGAATTGCCTTCAAGTGCATATTTGAGTCTCAAGCCATTGAAAGACATCTTGATGTACTGTTGGATACCTAAGAATAGTTATCCAATTTCGAACCTGATCAAAACAAACTTTGTTCTTATCTTCTTATTACGATTCTTGGCACTCTTATACCATGTGGAAAATCTAACCACGGGGATTCAATCTAATCTGATAATGTACTAAAACAAGATACTAAATACCTTTTACAATTTGCAGAAATAAAACACGATCGCACAATCACATAAACAAGTAAGACAAAGAAATAATCAATCGTACAACACAAGATGTATAAGGGGAAAGAATGTTGCCTAAAACTACACTATCTATATATTTTATAAATTCAAGGATCATGAAACAATACAATGATTTCCCTCACAAGAGAAATCCAGCACTCTGCCAACTGTCTCAGACTGATCTAGGAAAAATCAAACAAATACTTCTCCAATTCTCTGCCTCTTCCCAGCTTGCCTTTTTCATGCATTCTTGGGCTAATTAGATCCCTATTAAAGAGGAAAATCCATCCAATTGATTGCGCAATGCATTAAGGACCTCCAACTGACTCTATAACTAACCTGTACAATTTTCTAATTATACAAATGATAGTTATCATCCCTTCAACCTTTGTCTCAATTGGGTCTTCCTCAGATCTGACATGCAACAACCATTGTAGTGAATTATTAGTTAAATTATTGATCACTCGTTGTGAATTAAATCAAATTTATTTCACTGGACCTCTCACTATCTCATCACTCAGTTAGAACTAGTTAAATTGATTTTAACTCAATTTATTGAGTTAACTAATTACAACTCATACATAGCTGCAACTAATTACAACTCATACATAACATCAACTATTGAGTATGCCTTGGGCATCACATCATATAAGAGCTATTAGTTTCTACTATGGATTGATAGGTATCTTCCTTTCTAAGCTGGCACTATCTAGGTTCATTCTCAATCAATAAACTCGCCTCATATTTGATAAATTGAAAAAATAATTTTACCTACCACCATAGGGGTCATTGTAAAATTAGGATAGAAAGTAAAAATAACCTAAACTACAAAGCCCAGTAGTTTTGATCCATCAATGGCATATAATTCTGTGTCTCTTGCTTCTCATGCTTATGGATTTTTTGCTCTTGTATTTCCCTTTATTTTGGTGGGTTCCTTTGTCATTTACTTTCCTACTCTTGGACATCCCACTGCTACTAGAGAAACAGCTACTTGTGTAGGTTTAGTTGGAACTTATATTATTTATTTCAATAATTAAAATGAATTTTAGAATTTTGTATTTTCGCTAGTTGAAATTTTGATTAGGGAAAATCAATTTTATTTGACATAATTCCTCTAGTGTGAGTAGATTTATTTACATTATTTATCATAAATATAAATTATTTATAAAAATAATAATAATAATAATAATAAAAACAAAAACAAAAACAAAAAAATCCTCAAAATACATTATTGGTCCCATTGAAGGTTCTAACAATTGATCCTGCATAATTTTACTATAACATATGCTCATCGACAAATAATTGCAATTTATGTTCATCCACAATAGATTTCATTTGATGCCATTTAATGTATTTACCCATTGGACACCACCTCCCACCCATTTCTACTTTGAGACACCACCCAACACCTACTTTATGGAAGAAATGTTTCTGCTACCATGTTACCCTTAACATAAATCTAGTTGGATACTTATGCTCGCTCCCATCACACCACTAACTCAAATCTAGTTGTATTTAATAGAAAATTTGATTTGAATGCATAGTGATTATTGCATACTGCAATTAATACATTTATCTTATCCCTATCCATATATTTCCATTGTAATTATTCATAGATTCTGAAAGCTTATTTGTTTCTTTCCAAAGCCTCTATCCCTATCCATAGATTTACACTACAATAGGAAATATATCAACTCAAAATAACCCTCCAAGATATAGAGGTACAAATTAAACAATTAGAAGCTCGAATTGAAGCAAAGGAGAAGAGAATTCAAGTACTTGAAGCATGTGTAAATTACAACTAACCTATCAAATTGTATTTGATGGTTGATATGTTTGTAGATATTCATAGGGAATTTGAAACAGAAGCCATTGGCGCTAGTGGATTAGTAGCATATGGTAAATTTCCAAATCCTTAATTGAGGGTTGAATGGAGAAGGAAATAGTCGCGGAGGAAATTGATGATATATAAGTGAATATAGACCTATAATTCCTATGAATTTATTGTTGAGTTCTTCAAAAAAGTTCTCAACAAGATTTTTTGGTGCTAAGTTCATGAGATTTTACAAACTCGTGACACCAACCTTGTGAATGAAACAATAAAAAATCGTTCAACCACATGGGGTGCCTCTATTTATTTCGTTTTTGCAATCAATAAATAAGTGCTTTTCTCATGTGCTTTGCTAGGAATTGGATCAACATAATATGGTGCTAGGTACTACTAGTTCAACATCGAATTGGGTCTTTCCCTAGATCGTCTAAATAAATAATAAAAGCAACAGAAAATGTCTCTCGAATGGGATATTCCTTTTCCTCTCCCAATAATACTAAATTATTGGATTAATGATAGGAACTTGAACAAATGGATCAATTTAATTAATTAGTGGGTCACCAACACCTATTATGGTGCTAGGACCACTAATGAAAGACGAGATAGATCCATGCCCTAAAAATTAATCAAGGTGATACATATGACTTCTAATGGTGGGTTGCAGAGAGTTATGGGTGGGTCTTCTATCTCCTTTCAGGCCCATAATCAAATTGGGGAGAAATACTCTTTATGTAGGTTTGACTATTTGTTAATTAGTTGTGTAATATAATTTTCAATGTATTTTTCCTTAACAAATATTGGGGGGATTCTAAATCCATTCATATGCCTAGTTCTGAGAATACCTAACCCCCTTAGATCCCAAGGTAGGACATTCATGGGTCCTACCCCACTTGAATAGAAAATCATCAAAATATCCATCGACAAATCTAAAATACATCTTCGCTATTCCATTCATTCATTTTGTTAAGCTCTTTGGTTGAGATAACTAAGCAAATCTATGCTTCGAGTTGAACAATCTCTTTAAGCCATTTTTGGAGACTAAAAATTGTCTTGGAAAACCTTTAAAATTGTCATAAGTTACATGTATGACATACCTCATATCTTTATATTTAGATCCCACTAACCCTGCACCAAATTTAGGGGAAGGAATCGGTAAACAAATGGCGTGGAGTAATACTTTAAAATTCCAATAATGGTGAACTCTAATGGGATGAAGTGAAAAGAAGAAGTGGTGGGAGGAATGTGTTGTGGCCTTAGCGCTAGACACAGGTGTAACTTTCATGTGTTGAGAAACATCTCATACACAATGATGGGCTTCTTGTCAATCAAAATTTATTACAATTCCTTGGATTTATTAAATATATACTTGTTATTTTAACTTGCATTTATTTAATGTATTTTATTTTAAACTCTCCAAAATATTTGTCCCTGATATACAAAAGGTTAATATCGCTAACTCTAATGTAATTGTAGTTAATTTTCAAAGACACCAATTTTTTATTTATTTTCATTTAGCTATCACTTCGAACAAATTTTTTAAAATGTCAAAATATATTCAGATTATTCCCCAATATATATTCTCTCATGCATGGGGTAAAGAAGGGGTATTACCCACAATCATTGTGGCCCACTAGGATTACATTATGGCCCCATGGACTCCTATATATAGAAAGGAGGTTTTTTAAATTGTATAATCCAAGAATTTTTCATTCATGTAATGTATTGGAGGTTGCCCCCTCGAAGTGGCTTATTTCTAAGGCGTTGATATCTCTTTTCTTCTCTTTTGGAGTTGGTTACACAACATTATGTATTGGAGGTTGCCCCCTCGAAGTGGCTTATTTCTTTAGAAATAAGCCACTTCGAGTATTAATATATTACATAAATGAACAATTCTTGGATGATACAATTTACAAAACCTCCTTTCTATATATAGGATTCCATGGGGCCATAATGTAATCCTAGTGGGCCACAATGTAATCCTAGCCCACCTAACAATAATAATTTAAGGGCACAATAATAACAATATGGGGGTTACAGGGGTACAATAATAACAATAAGGGGGGCTACACTAACATAATAAGGGGCTACGCTATTAATATAGGGACTTAACATGCCCCTCTCCTTCAAACAAGTGTTGTCCTCAACGCTTGATTATTTCTTGATGCTTCTGTATAAAATTCTCATCCTCCCATGTGAAATATTCTACAGGAAAGTTCTTCCACTTGCTGAGATACTCTAAAATTGATCGTACTTGTCGAGTTCTTATTTCTATGACTGCTTCATAACTTATTTTGATGTCATGTTGATCTTCCTGTCGTTTCATTAGATTATGCACCAAAGTTGGGTTATCCTTTGAGAGTTGGAGAACTTGTTGTTGATGCTCGATGTGATCTTCCATTAATTTATCATCCATATTTGCTATTATTTGATCCTTCAAACCATCCAACTTAGCCTCCATTTCTACTTTTAAACCATCTATTTCATCTTCAATTTCTCTTCGTAAGATTGAAACTTGTTGCACTTGGTACCGTAATTTTGATATCTCATACTGCAACTCTTCCTCTTCATGCGTCATAGTATAGCTTTTTGAGGGATTAATGGGTATGGAATTATTTTTTGGAGGAATTATAGAACCCAATACTGATAAAAATTATAAAATATGCCCTTGGAATCAATTCAAATTGATTCTTCAAACAAGACTTATGCAATTCGGAAAAATACACACCTTTTTCTTGCTTTTGAGGAGCTCGATATTGAAATTGAATTATCTCTGTAATTGAAAATCTTCAATATCTGAAATTCAGCCCTATAGTAGCCCTCTGAAGCTTCTTTCAAATGCCACAGGTCTGATCTAATTTGGATTCCCCAAGACAAAGTTGTGTCCAATCTCCCACAATGACCTAATTCTGGACTGGTTCAGTAGAGCAAACTTGTAGGACTTTCCACGTGTCACTGTTTCGTCCTTTGTCTCTAAAATTGATAGCCAAAAAACTACAGTCCGTGTACTTGTGACCACTTTTAACGGCACTCAAATCCACTGCCCAGAGAGAGAGTTATTGAACTTTTCCCACGATCACCTCTTTGAGATGAAATTCAGGAGCCTGAAAAAGCACTACCTTCCACAGATCATATCTCCAAAAATATTGCGAACCAAGCTCTGAAATTGTTTGACAAATTTCCTCAGGCTTTCATCTTCGCACCATACGAATTTCAGATTCTTAACCTTCGTAGAAACGTTTTGATAGCGAAAATTCCACGATGACCTGTTTAGGAGCTTGAAAAAAGGCCTAACTTCCACAGATGATATCTCCGAAAATATTGTGAACCAAGATCTGAAATTTTTAGAAAATCTTCCTCAGGATTTCAGCTTCGCACCCTAAAAATTTCAGCTTCTGAAACTTCGTAGAAAAAAAATTATAGCGAAAATGCCACGATGACCTGTTTGGAGCAGCGAAACCCTAGAATCCCAAGCTCTGATACCAAATGTTGTGTAACCAGCTCCAAAAATAGAAGAAAAGAGATGTAAATGTCTTAGAAATGAGCCACTTCGAGGGGGCAACCTCCAATACATTACATGAATGAACAATTCTTGGATTATACAATTTAAAAACCTCCTTTCTTTATATAGGAGTCCATGGGGCCATAATGTAATCCTAATGGGCCACAATGTAATCCTAGCCGACCTAACAATAATAATTTAAGGGCACAATAATAACAAAATGGGGGTTACAAGGGTACAATAATAACAATAAGGGGGGCTACACTAACATAATAAGGGGCTACACTATTAATATAGGGACTTAACATTCCCCTCCAAAAATTTGTACTTTTTTCAACATTAAGAGTCTTATAAGGGCACTGTAATGCCTAATATGGGTATGTTGGGGACCCATAGTGTTTATTAAATATAATAAGCAGTGTAGAAAAATAACATTAATACATATAGATAAAGAGCATTAATAATCTAGATTTCTCCCACCGATAAGTCTTACCCATCAATATATACAATTGGCACTAATAAAGAGATTATAGTGGATATCATTCTCTTAGTATAGAAGAGAGAATGGCAATAACCTCTCCCCAAATAAGGAATTGAGGGACCTCTCTTCTTTTTCCTTGCTCCTTATATTTTTCCCCAAAATAAGGAGAGGAAGTGTAGAAAGTTGAGCAAAATTTTGACAATTAAAAGAAAGTGGTTTTTCTAGTTTTCCATCATGTGTTTTTCGTTTATATCATTTGTATGTGAAGTGAAAAAACTTGCATCACTCTCTAGAGTTTGAATTAATTTCAGGAGTAGTATGTCACAATCCACAAAATGTATGCAAGAAATGTGTGTTGCATGAGATAATAATAATAAATTTGAGGAGAATGCATAGTGCACAAAATTACACACAAAAACTATTCATATATTGCAAATCAAGACCAAAATACAAACCACATAAATAGTCCTTATGATATCCAACAAATTCCAAACTAAGACATTGCTTGTTGAGAAAATATATCAACAACCCAACCAACCAACAAGCTAATCTACCTACATACTATTGTAACACTTATATTTTAAAATTAACATTACATAAACTGCAAATTGCATATAAGTCACATATGTTTGACTGTTCTTCATCAACACTCACATCCACTATGGAATATTGCAAACACCACTCTTTCTTAACTACCACATATTAGAGTAGTCACTTAACCTCCATTTAAAACATGTCTGCCTCTAACCATTGTTAACGAACATTGCAATATTACCAATATTGGCATCTCGGCTCGTTGGGGCTTCCGCAATAAAAATTGTCGAGTAATGAACCATCCTATGGACCAATCACCATTTGTCTGATATTTCGCTTTCAATTATCCATCAGTTTCTAGGAAGACAGTCTGGATACTAAATGTGTTCAAAAGTTGATCAAACAACTTGACTTGTTTCACACACATGGATATCATATTGTAACATGTAGTCATTATTCAGGGGTTTTCAAGCGCCAAGAACAACAAATCATAACAATATATAAATACAATCAAACTAGTGATGTGTTCGAGGGTTTCCGAGTGACAAGAAAGAACCACTAATATGATTTATGTAACCCTGTTCAATAATTGGTTATGAACTTTTTACCAGCATAATGGAAAAACTAGACAAATCTCACAATAGAAAAATCAATATTCATGAAACTATTTGTCGTCAAAAACGAATTTCCTCATTCTTTTTTGATTTAATTGTTGTCTTGGATTGCCCTGCGATTTGCTACAGTATAATATTCGAACCATCGGGAAATAACACATAGTCACTCAGAGATCTCACAACCTTCATGCATAAGCTCCATGCCTTTTTTTTCTCTATCCTACACATCACGACAATTCAGTAGAAGCATCGTCATGCGAAAACCTTTCCATCCAAGGCTGGAATATAACTCCTCTTCCTATCCGGGGCTGGAATATAACTCATGCGAAAACCAAAATTATAACTTCCATGTGGGGCTTCAGATAATAAAACAATACAGGATCAAAATGTTTCAATCTCATGCTACAATCAAATCCACACTGTGCATAATTTTGTCCACATATTGATTCTTAATTCACCGTTGTCTGTAAGCCAATCTAGGAGTCAAACCAAACACACATGTAGCCAGGAAATAAAATTCACACAAACAATTCAACTTAAAACACTCTTACACACTATCCTATTTATGTATATAAAATAAAACCTCATATCTCTTCCATTTTCCTTATTTTTCCTTTGAGGGATTCATGCCTATAAACACTCTCACACACTATTCTATTTATGTACATAGACTAAAACCAAAATATCTCTTCCATTTTTCTTATTTTCCTCATCTCTTTTTTGAGAGCATGATGCCTATATGGCCTTTAATACCAAATAAGAAATTTAAGAACATATAGTGTAAATTATTCCATAAAACAATTATTAGTATATTGCAATTCATATAAATAGTATTTATGAAATTCAATAAATTCCAAATTAAAACATTGCTGATTAAAAACATATCTCAAAAACCTAACCACCCAACAAACTAAATCTACCTATATATTATTGTCAGTGTTATTTCCAAATATAATAACCTTTAAATTTATGTATCAAATGTTTTCATCCTTGTTATCTAGGATCACATTTCTCCTCCCTTCCACGTTGACTATTCTAGTAAAATAATCTAGATTGCATCATAAGCATCGTCTCAACAATTAAAAAAAAACCAAAGTGAAAAAACATGCAATCAATGTCGCATGGGGGTTAGTTTGCAAACAAGTCATGGCACGTAGGATTATTAATTATATTTTATAGTGTTAAAATTTAAAAATAATATACATCCCTTCCTATTTTTTTTATTGCTAATAAAATGAAACATGTTACAATTGGGGCCATGGGCTAATTTATTTATTTTTTTCAAATTCAATATCAAATATCTAAAGATTGATTTTAAATCACTAGAGATACTTAAAATTTATAAAGGGGAATGTTATGTAAAATGTTTTTGAAACTTGATTCATTGGGGTAAATATTTGGTGGAAAGGATTGGTTAGAATTGGTTTTAATCTTTCTTGATTTAATTTTCTATTATTTTCATGTTTATTCAGGGTAAAGTTGCTTAATGCTAAAAATTTTAAAGATAATTATTTTACAACTTTTTAAAATGTCATCATATTTCTAGATTTTTTCTCAATACAAATTAAAAGTTTTAATAAACTCAACATTTTTTTTTGGCCTTGTCACTATTCATAATATATTTTCTTTTGATTGAAGTAAATATTTTCTTTATTACTTCTTTCGCTATCCATTATTAATTTTATAAAAGTTGATCTTTGGTCATATAATTACCTAGAGACTTATTAAAATTGTCCTCAATATTTATCGTCTTTTCTATTCACACTCGTTTGGAATTTTATGGTCTTATGGAAATTGTCCTCAATATTTATCGTCTTTTCTATTCACACTCGTTTGGAATTTTATGGTCTTTTCTATCCATACTTGTTTGGTATTTTATAGCCTTTTATATCCACTATTGTTTGGCATTCTCATTCTGAATCCAAATCGATATAGAAAGTGGAAAATTTCCATCATCCTTTTGTTGTTTATGTCAATTGTGTGTGAAGTGGAGAAAACTTGCATCACTCTTTGGACTTTGAATGACTTTAAGGACCAACCTATCACAATCCATAAAATGTATGCAAGAAATATATGCACCAAATGATTTCGTCCCTCATTATCTATGGTGGGATTATGATACCCCCTTCTTCCATGTTGACTATTCTAGTGAATTAATCTACATAACCTTACAAGTACCATAACAACAAGTACTAAGAGCTAAAGAGGATTTGTTTGTTATAGCATGCATTGAAAGACTAATGAACAACAAAATTTTCATCACAATGTTGCTTTAGCATTAGGTAGGATCTCCCTTATTTGTTCTTCATTATAGTGATAACATTTGTGAACTCATTTAAATTATGGAGTTTGAGCAAATAGAGGAAATTTCATACTATTTATATTCTTTTTTAGAAATTCCATTTTTACCTAACCAAATTCAAGGTAGAAACTATCTTAATTCGTTGACCTTACATTGCAATGCCATCTCTTTGAAAATTTGTTTTCAAAGGTTTACTTTCAAAAGTATAGTGGTACATTTCCCTGCATCATTAGCCATTTGTTCAATGAGCACAATTTTTTGTACAATGTTGTCTAGACTTGTTGTAAAAGAAGGTTTTTAACTTCTTACTACTTTATTTCCCTAGAGTTCTTCATTGTTTGCGATAAGGTTTTTTAGGCGTTATTTTTCATGATTTAATTTATGACATTCTCAACTAGAAATTACTCTTTGTAAACTACCCTTGAGGATATTCATTATCGAATCCTACATTCTCTAGGGTTACATATATTTTGGCATTTCCATAATCCCATTACATACTTGGCTTGTTTCATGTGTGGAATTTAAATTTTTTTCTTTTAAATATAGAGGAATAGATAACTAATTGGGATTACATAGGGAAGGCCCATGTTTAAATCTAGTTGGGTGCAACTTTAACCCCTAACCTAGTGCCAATAAATTGAAGGTCAATTCCTAGTAGGTAACTTATGACTTAGTAAGTGTGGATATGTCTAGATACACACTTGTGAGGGGTTCTCACTCATGGAGTTATCTACCTCTCTATCCTAATGGGCTAGAGCCTCATCAAGGATACGAATTTGAGTAGGGGAGTATGAGATCTACCTCCCAACCATCTTGTCAAACCACCTCAACCCTGTGTTTGGAAATCTATCATGTAAATGATTAATGCATTTATGGGTTACCATACATCTATTTCTTTGAGTTTCATAAAGTAGTGTGCTCTCATGCCCCATTAAATTTTTTTATTTAATCCATTGGGTTTTAAACCTGTGAGTTAATATTCCCTCATATTATAGTAAAAGTGGCAACTCCCATCCATCTAAGTATTTTTTCACCTCTAACAGGCATGGTTACTTGAATAATTCACTTACTCTAATATTGTGGAATATATATAATACCTTATTTTATATATTAAGTTAAAACTATATGCTCCTTGGGTATCACATCATTTCTTTAATTGGAATTTTCATGAACATTAATCTCTCCCTTGACAGTTCTTTCCAACCCTTTATTCAATGCATAATAAGGGTAAAAATGTCATTCAATTTGATATTTTTTTATTTGAAAGTGAACATTGAAGTGGTGCCCCAAGGAGGTTATACCTAATTCTCACAATGAGATGAAAAAAAATTGTTTCCATTTTGAACATGAGTCCTCCCAACACAAAATTATCACCCTTTTAAATACAACTTAGATACACACTCTAGTTGAACCCAACCTTCATTTATTTTCACCATGAGCTAAATAATTGGAGTATATTCATGAGCTCTTGAGATATTATGTTGAATACCATTGAGATATTTGAGTTTTGGTATATGGAATTGAAATGCAAGCACGATAAAAGAGGTCAACATTTATATGGAACAATTATAGCCTTTATTTTTCACCTTTATGGATACAACACCTTCTTATGGGACATAAACCATATATTGGGTTGCCATTACAAAACAATTGGCCGTTAGGGACATTATCATTCATATAGTCAAGAGGTTTGAATTTATTCTCAAGATTGATGGGGATACAATTATTGTGTTGCTTAGTTATTTCAAATAATTCATGCATTCACATAGAGTACCCACAAACCATAATTTGTCAAGTGACCATTCCCAAATCCTCCTCCTCCTTAAATATCTACTCCAACTTTTTATACCCAATTATTACAAATTTAAGATTATGCTACCACCATTAAGATGCAATTGATCTCTATAGATAACATCAATGACATACCATTTTCATTGAGGTAGTAAAGAACCTCAACTTTTTATTCCATCAAGTATTCATTGTCCTCATATTTGGCCATAAGAAAAGCCTAAAAATATCATGACAGAGGAATCATAATAGTTTACAATATTGTATTGATAGTCTTGTAATAACAATAATTAATTCAAAAGAAACATCAAGAAATTGGATTTATTATTATTATTATCATTATTTTGTTATTTTTTGTGATTTTTTTTTTAATTTAATTTATAATCATTAATAAAAACCTTTAGAAACCCAATTTTATACTAATTTCCATTAATATTTCAAAAAAAGAGAAGGGAAAATCCATTTTGGTGTGGTTCCCCAATTTTGTGATCTTGCTTATGCACCCTGCGTTGACAACAACGCCAAATGTTCATGTGTGAATGATGTCAGTAGGAGATATGATACTGATATGCCATGTTACATTTTATCATGTGCCTTATTTATTTTATTAATAATGTACTAAGTCATATTAGGGTGATAATATATGTGAGGAAATCCAAAGGGGAGGTGTTTACCATGACCTAGAAAGGGGGTCATGTGGATGGATGAGTCTCTCAACTAACCATAAATTTCCACATTATGATAACATAAATCCTAACTAATATGATATAATTATGGCATGAGTTACACATCTAACTAAAATAAGCATTGTATTTAGTCATCAGGATGTGATATAACATATATGCATGTGAAATGGGCTCAAGGATGGGATCCAAATTTCCATGATGTTGGCGAGGGTACAAGGTCAGATCACCTCCATATGTGATGAAAGAAAATTCTATGACGTGTGTATAATCAATTAATGAGTTATTGAGATTTGTAAGTAAACTATGTAATTGTATGTAGGATATAGGGTCATGCCTTCATAACTAGCTAACATATGGTTGTGGGATGCACCAAGGAGGTTCTAGCATTAATTTTGGCATTGACAAGGCTACATCATGGGAATTTCCAATAATGACACCCGAATAGGGTGGGAAATTTAACAGGTGACTTAACATCTAGGGGTGTCTTAACAGCACACCCGATCACCATTTATCTATGACCTTGTGGACAACATAAGAGACATGCTTACTTGGTCCTATTATAATACATTGATTATCTTCTTGGATATGCAGTGGTAATGGGTAGAGGAGGGATGACTACCTAGATAATTCCCATCATGGAACAATACA
The DNA here is from genome assembly GCA_034641835.2 of Pinus albicaulis. NCBI lineage: Eukaryota > Viridiplantae > Streptophyta > Pinopsida > Pinales > Pinaceae > Pinus > Pinus albicaulis. The sequence continues at coordinate 1,597,950,644 of CM076584.1, read as the reverse complement.
TGAAACATGAAATGAGAATGCTGGGGCATGCAATGAGGACATGGAGTTGTTATTTCTTAGAAATATAGAGACCCTTGATTCAAGGTTAGAATTGGGCTATAATAACATTTCCCCATGATTCATATTAAATTTGATTAGAAAATTATACTCTTAAATTGGTAACTTAATAAAATTAGTATTTGAAGGATACAAGAGATCTATTTTTTATTGAAAATTTGAAAAGGAAGAAATATGCCTAGCCTAGAACCTAGATAGGGTGAATAATGGAAAATTACTAAATACAATTAGAAATAAAATTTGCACAAGACCCTTAGCAATGTGATAATTCATGAATTTAGAATTGAAAAAATTAGATGTTTTTGCATGGGAGCTACGCGGTATAACAATAAATTCTAAAAAATACCGAGTAAAGCCCATGGGCTTAGGGGGATAAGATAAACTATTCTAAAACTCAACCAAAATTTAGTTATATAGTTAAGGGTTCCATGAAATCATGATCATGGCCTATAAGTATCATTTAAGAAATCATTCTTTGTCGGGTCCCTATAATACTAGTGTAGCCCCCTTATTGTTATTCTTAGTGTAGTCCCCTTATTTTTATTGTTAATTTAGCCCCCATATTTTTATCGTTGTGCCTCATAGAAGCCCAATATTTTTATTGTTGTGACATTGCATTATTATTTTTATGTAGGCTCTGATTATATTGTGACCCCTTAGACTCTTATATATATGAAGGAGGTCTTGCCATTTGTATCATCAAAGAATTGTTAATTTTGTGATGTAAAGTAGGTTTCCCCCATGAAGAGGCTAATTTTCAAGTCGTTGATCTATCATTTTGTTTTGTTTTGTTTTGTGAGCTGGTTGCATAACGCTTGGTATCAGAGCTTTGGATTCTAGGGTTTCACTACTTCAAACAAACCATCTTGTAATTTTCGCTATAAATTTTTTTATACAAGGCTTAAGAAGCTGAAATTTATATCATGTAGATACGAAATCTGTTGTGAAGCCAACTCCAAAAATAGAAGAAAAGAGATATCAATGCCTTAGAAATAAGCCACTTTGAGGGGGCAACCTCCAATAAATTACATGAATGAACAATTCTTGGATGATACAAATTACAAAACCTCCTTTCTATATATAGTAGTCCATGGGGCCACAATGTAATCCTAGCCGACCTAACAATAATAATTTAAGGGCACAATAATAACAATATGGGGGTTACAGGGGTACAACAATAACAATAAGGGGTTCTACACTAACATAATAAGGGACTATACTAGTAATATAGGGGCCTAACATGCCCCTCTCCTTCAAACAAGTGTTGTCCTCAATGCTTGAGTAGCTTTGAGTGCTTCTGTAAAAAATTCTCATCTTCCCATGTAGAATCTTCAGTGGGTAAGTTCTTCCACTTAATGAGATACTCTGAAATTGATGGGTTGGATGTTGTGGAAGTTTCATTTCATGAACAACTTGAGTTCAATGTGATTTTTTTCTTTCCTCATCAAGTTCTGGTAATATTGTTTGAACTGGAATATTTTCACCGATAACCTTCTTTAAGCATGAAACATGGAAAATTGGATGTACTCGCGAAGAAGCAGGAAGCTCCAATTTGTATGCCATAGTACCAATCTTTTGCAACACCTTATAATGACCATAGTACTTTGGCGATAATTTATTATCATTCTTAGCTTGCTTGAGGGACATTTTTTTGTATGGTTGTAGCCGTAAAAATACCCAGTCTCCTACATCAAAACTTCTCTCGCTGCGATGTTGATCTACCTGTTGTTTCATTCGATTTTGTGCCAAATTCAGGTTATCCTTTAAGATTTGGAGAAATTCTTGTTGACGCTCGATGTAATCTTCCACTGCTTGAACCTTCGAATTTTCTCTTAAAGATGATGTGATGGATGGTGGATGATATCCATAAAGTGTCATAAATGGGGTCATTTTTGCTGCAGTATGGAAGGAATTGTTATACCACCATTCAGTGAGAGGTAACCATTTGACCCATTGTGTTTGTTTATCAAATACAAAACAACAAATATATCCCTCCAAACATTTATTTACTATCTCAGTTTGACCATCATATTGAGGATGATAAGATGAGCTATGAGCTAATTGAGTACCCAAACAATAAAATAACTCCGTCCAAAATTTTCCAGTAAAAATGGGATCTCTGTCGCTCACAACAACCCTTGGGTTTCCATGTATATTTTGAATTGTGTCCATAAATGTAGTAGCAATTGTACATGCTTTAAATGGATGAGATAATGCACAAAAGTGTGCATACTTGGTAAGTCTATAAACTACCACCATGATGACACTCTTTCCTTCAGACTTAGGTAAACCTCTGATAAAATCCAATGAAATCTCCTCCCAACGTTGACTTGGAATGGATAAAGGTTGTAGAAGTCCTGGGGTCTTAACTATCTCAACTTTAGTCTGCTGGAAAACCAAAAATTCCACCACAAACTTTTGAATATCAGATTTAAGGCCATCCCAAAAAAATTCTTTCTTGACCCTGTGGTAAGTTTTTAAAAATCCTGAGTGTCCTCCTAAAGGATAAGTGTGCAATTCCAAAAGAATCTTTTGTTTTACTTGGGAATTCTTACAAAGATATAAGCGATCTTTGTGCCTTAAAGAATCATTTTTCCAACTAAATGTATCAGATGTACTAGGATCTTGCTGCAACTTGTGAATGAGTGTCCATACTTCTTTTTCCTTCTTCCATTCATCTCTTTCTTTGGTTATCCAATCTATTTGGATAATAGAAATGGAAAAAAGCAATGCTTCCACCTCTTCATTCTTTCTTGAGAGTGCATCTGCAACAACATTAAGCTTCCCTTTTTTGTAGATTATTTCAAAGTCATAACCCAACATCTTTGTGACCCATTTTTGTTGCTCTTCTAAAGATAGTCTTTGTTCCAAAAGGTGTTTAAGACTATCATGATCAGTGTTTACCTTGAAGTGTCTTCCCATTAGGTAAGTTCGCCATTTCTTTAGTGCATGCAGTATTGCTAACATTTCCTTCTCATAAATAGGTTTTTGTAAATACTTTCCTTTGATTGGACGACTTTCAAAAGAAATGGGTATTCCTTCCTGCATTAAAACTGCACCAATTCCATTTCCTGAGGCATCACATTCCACAATAAAGGTTTTTGTGAAGTCTGGCGTAGCTAAGACCGGTGCTAGGCACATTGCCTCTTTAAGATGTTCAAAGGCATTAGTTGCTTCAGGAGTCCATGAAAATGCATCTTTCTTCAATAATGTTGTTAGAGGTGCTGCTATTCTCCCATAATTCTTAAAAAACTTGCGATAATACCCTGTTAACCCGAGAAATCCTCGCAACTACTTTATGGTTGTGGGGACTTTCCATTCCTTAATAGCTTTAATTTTGTTAGGGTCTACCTTAACACCCTCGTGAGATACAATATGACCCAGATATTCCACCTCTTGTACTCCAAAGAAACATTTCGATGTTTTTGCATATAATTGTTTCTCCTGCAATAGTTTGAGCACCCTGTCAACATGTTCAACATGATCCTTCCAAGACCTGTTGTGGATTAGTATATCATCAAAAAATACTAGCACAAATTTTCTAAGGAAGGGTTTGAAAATGGAATTCATCAACCCTTGAAATGTAGAAGGTGCATTGGTAAGGCCAAAGGCATGACCAAAAATTCATAATGACCCTCATGAGTTCGAAATGTTGTTTTTGGAATATCTTCAGTCTTCATTCTAATTTGATGATATCCTGAACGAAGATCCAACTTGGTAAAATAAATTGCTCCATGTAATTCATCCAATAATTCATCAATCATAGGAATAGGAAATTTATCTTTAATGGTGAGCTTATTGAGCTCCCTATAATCTGGACACATTCACCATGATCCATCCTTCTTGTGTACCAATACTACAGGAGCGGAGAAAGAACTTTGACTAGGTTGAATTATACCTGCCTCTAACATTTCTGCAATCATACGTTCAATTTCGCTCTTTTGGAAGTAAGGATATCTATAAGGCCTGATGTTTGGAGGAACACTTCCTTGAATCAAATGAATAGCATGATCATGATCACGAATAGGTGGGATTCCTTTGGGAGTTTCAAACACCTTGGAATGATTGTCCAAGACTTGTTGGAGATCTGCAGAAATAGATGATTTTGATGTTGGAACTTCTAGTGAGCATAATTGTGCATTTACACCTCGTTTTTCTTTCTTTAGAATCTTTTTCATGAAATTAGAGCTTATTATCTTTCTTGGCTTCCCTACAATACCCCGTAATTCGACTTCCTTTCCTTCTGAAAAAAATTTCAAGAAAAGTTCTTGAAAATTAAAAGCTACCGTCCCCAAAGATTGTAACCATTGTACTCCTAGTACAACATCAACACCTCTCATAGGAATGGAAAGCATTGGACTAGTCAATACATATTCCCCCATGGTTAGCTTGATATTATGGCATTTTCCAGAGAAATTTATAGTTCCTCCATTTGCAACCATCACTTGACATTCTGGTGCTGGGTATAGGAAACAATTCAATT